>JAQFXV010002174.1:0-11042 GCA_034694065.1 Camisia spinifer
CATTGAAAATAAGGGAATTAGTTTGAAAATATTGTTAATTTTAGATTCAAGGACTTGGAAAAGCTCAAAAATTCCTAATTGAGCAAAATTATCATTAAATTCTGAAAATCCTTGTGAATTGAGTATCAAATATGATGGGCTCATGTGCATCATCACACATAAGTATTATATAACCTTGAAATATATAATAAATAATATTTGACTTGAAATAATAATCCAAACGAATATAATGGCCATTAAACATGTGAAAATAAAATATTATATATTTTGAATTTCACAAAGTTTTTCATATTTTCTGTCAATTATTTGATATAAATAACGATAAAATCGTATTTTCTAAAGTTTTTTATGAGAAAAAACTAGTTTTTAGTTTTATACATAATACTAGTCATGAATGATAGCATGTTGAAAAAGTTGGAATAGGTTTGGCCATGAAATTGAGAGAATAATATATCGATTTATGTTAAGTTTATAACTCTTTTAATCGTTTTCATAATGTTAATCAAGTTTATAAAATTACTTTCAATTGCAATATATTTTTTCTGTTTTTATAAATTAAGCAAATCTGTTGATAGCTTGAAATGTTTTATTAGTACTAAATATAGAAAATAGTTTTATTCAAACTATGCTTCAACACTGAAAACTCCATTTTTAGCATTCAATTCAGCGAAAATTTCGAACTTAATTTCAATTTTCACTGTATTTGCATTCAATTCAGTAAATATTTTTAACTAAACCTAAGATTGTTTGTATAGAATAATATTTATTGATTTTATTCCTATCATATCAATAGTTTTCTGATAAAATAAAGCGAATAATTGCTGAAATATTTTCCCTTTTGAGGAAATCTGAATCTATTCTGTTCTTTGAATTATGTCATAATTGAAGAAATATAATATTGAGAGAAAAAAGTGATACAACTCTATCACAAAATAGAAAAGGTATAATTTTCATGCAATTAAACCTAATAGTAAAAGAAAAAGAAATAAAATAATCCCAGAAAATAAAAGTACCAAAATTACAGACAATTTCAGGGTAACAATAGAAACATTACGTAATAGGTATCATAATATAGATAAGACATTGAGTCTCACTATAAGGAACTAACATTTTTTATACCTTGAATTACAATCATTCTTAAGGAGAGAGAAAGTTGTAGTAGAAGTGAAAAGAATTCATTTAATAGCATAGTTTCATATAATAAGAGGGGTAGTAATGAAGAGAGGGGTAGAGAAGTAGTGGAGTATATAAAGAGGGGGTGATTATTATCGATAAAGTTCTACAGTTTAATGCTTTTGCAGAATGAAAAAAATGATGGTTTTTGATATTAGTCGGGCGTTATATTAACCTCTTTTTGTCCTTAAACTCACCTTTCAGTCACCTTAAGAAACGAGTTTCTGAAGTTTCCGAGTTTTTTAAACACTCTTCTTCTTAAGGCTAATTTTTTTTATTTGTTCGCTTCTTTCGCATCCACTAAAAAATCGCTTCACTTCTTATTTTTCAAGGTTAACAAAGGTATTAAAATTGTTTAAATGACACGAAGAATTTTCTTCTTATTCTTCACTTACCTGTTGGCTTATGTACTGTTAGTGTTTTGTTTTAAAGCTATTCTTCGCTCATTTTTTATGCTTATTTTTTCGAGCGTTTCATTGTTTCGCTCATTGCTTAATAATTTTTTTGCATGCGATCAAATAGACTGCAAATGGTTTCTGAGCATAAAAACTAAGAACATTATTATTTAATATTCTTATTTTTCAACTACAAATTGATTTTAAGCACTTTTTTCTTCTCAAATATCAAAAATCAAGTATATTTTATAGGTTTGTGAAAAAGTTTTCTGTAAATATCATTTAAATGACTTAATACACGATATAATGTTTTATTATTCTGTTCTTTTCATTAAGTTAGAGAAAAAATTACTCAATCATTGATTTCTTAGGTTTGAAATACAATTGTAAAAAATTGTTTCCCATGAAAATTGTTTTTCAATCATTGTTTTTTGAAGAACGAGATCATAACTAGATTGACAACAAAGTAGATCATTGTTTGCGTTCTCATCAGTCAATCAATTGTTTTTATAGAAGAAAAAACTTTAAATTCCTAAGACTTTCGAACCAATCATGAGATGTGTTGACATTAAATAATAGAAACTTCTAAATAAGGCAAAAACAGTCATTATTTTAATAGCAAAAGGAAATAAATTCCAGACTTTGAATCGAAAGATCCTTTATTTACAATATTGTTCAGCATAAGTCTCATAAAAAATAATTAAACTTAAAATCGTTCACAAAATATGTGGAATAACAAACCAATAAAAATTTTACTTAATTGTGTCTTTGATTACAAGAGAATAAAACTAATGAATGCTATAGAAAGTTGCGAAAGTTTTTCACCTAAACTTAGATCATATTCAAGGCTATGTTTCGAGACTTGAATTTTGTGTTTACAATCATAACAAAGAGGCAAATATTTAAGGATTCATTTGAATGCCTAACAATTCATTGAATACCATTCTCATGATGAAAAATCGCTTTATTCTTATGAAAGAGAGTGAAAAATCGGTTGAAAGTACGAAATGGAATTTTCGTGATTCCGAATGGGGTTTAAGAAACAATATCTTACCTGAAAATAGATATGAATAGTAGACATACCTGTTATTTATCTGAAAAGAATAGTGAAAAACTCGATGGTTTACTCAAATTAGCCGATGATTGAGTAACTGCTTGAGGACTACACTTACATGTCTTGAGAAAACATTCTTTTTTAGGCTCGAAAATCATCTTTTCTTAGGGCTCAAGTTTTTCCTTTAGAAGCATCAGGAATTGAAAATTATAATTAGTTTTTTGTCTTGTTTCCAATTGAGCTCAACTTAAAAAATTCTTTTCTTTAAAACTTAATTGTAGTAAAAACTCGACTGTATTGCTGAATATGACTATAATTTAAATGCTATTAAGTATTCATGTAATTAATTGATAGCTTTTTTCCGTGAATACAATGAAATTATTATGCATTTTAAGATTGTTAGACTTTTTTCGCTCAATTTTTCTTTTTTGTCTCTCTATATGTAAAACTTTTTTTTGAGCGATGAGTTTTCAGAAACTAATTTGCTGTTCAATATGAAAGAGAATATTAAGATCCGAAAGCGATAACATATGCTATTTATGGACTGAATTATTTGGCATTATATGAACAACAAGTTCTTCAGGGCTTTCAAACCTTTTATAAGTATAATGATGTTATAGATATTGAAATAAATTTACGCAAAATTATTTTTATTGAATATCATTTTATATTTTTATTTTTATCTTAAATAATTTCCAAACATTGATCCCATTGATTGACAAGTTTTTTAAAGTGTATATTTTTTCATTGTTTTTACAATTAATACAATTTTTTTTATAAAACGCATTTTTATAACTTTAAAAGTTGAAAAAATTACTTCAGAAGAAAAAGTCTGAAGAAATGTTTTCCTTCTGAATAATTTTGATATTATTTTTTGAATATAAAAACACAAAGTATTAGTAATTATATAATTATAATAATAGAAAAAGAAATAGTTTTCTTCGCATTTACGACAAAGTTTTGAAACAACGAGAGATTTATACATATAATGGCTTTTTAAGGACAAAAAACGATTTTACGTTTCACTAAATAATTAATTTTTTCATGTAATTCATTATTTATGTTATTTTCTAATGAAAACCAGAATAATTCACTTTTGCTGTGAGGAAACAATCTTAGACTCATTTCATTTTTTTGTTAAATAGATTAATGAATACATTAATGGATAAGAAATGAAATATTTTGTGAATTTGTTTTTCACAGTTTAACACATAATATATTTTGAGTGAAAATATAAATAATTCCTGAGAATAAAGAACCCAAAGAAAAAAAGAATATTTGTATTTATTGATTGACTCATAGTTTGTGTGCCAATAAAATAATCATTTTTTCGGGCATAAGATTCCTAACTGTGCATAAAATTTCTTGAAAAACAAATCATTTTTCAGTTTTACATTTGAACTAAAAATTTGAACAAATCGTTAAATAAGTTTTTAATCCAAAAGTTTTTTTTCTGGTTTAATAACTTATAATGCTTTGAATTTTCGATGAAAAAATTTGAATCAAGAAATATTTTGACACAAAAATCTTAAGCTCAAAAATTCTCGATAAAAAAGAGTTAGTTTTCAAACTCAGTTTATATGTTATTTTATTGTTTAGAAAAAGACATTTTGTATTTTGTTTAGAAAAAAACCTGAAATTACATGTAATCTTAAGGTTAAATTTTTGTAAGTTTTCAATTAAAGCACAATTCAATTACCAGTAAAAATACGATTAATATTATATATTTCAATATATATTGAACTTTTATTTAGTTAAAGAAATTCTCATAACTTTTTCTAACTTTTCTAATTTTCAAACTTTTCTTCATTCAAATTCATTCTCATTTACTATAAATTTTCAGTACTTTTCGTGTCTATTCTTTTTCTCATTTATGCCAATAAAGTATATTATAATTTATTTGTTTTAATACTCGAGTTTCAGCGCAAAAAAAATATTTATAAATATAATTCATATTTCATTTTTCTCTGCAGTGAACATAAAAATATGAAAAGAGTGTTATTTTCATAATATTCTTCTTTCTGTCTCTTTTTAGAACTTAAATATATATGACTTTTAGGGGCAAAGACTTAGAGTGAAAAAGAAATCAAATTCATAAAAAGGGCATAAATTCAGAATTATTGATATGAGGACAAGATCTTTATTGTTTTTTATATTTTTGAAACTACAGTAATACCTCGTTAGGGGAGAAGTGCTCTGAATTGTACTTATATATTCTCTCAAAATCTTGATTTCTTATCAGAATTTTCAATACTATTTAATCAATAAAGAAAATAACGAAGATATCAATTACTAAACATTTGTATAATTTCATGTTTTAATCAAATTAAATAATGATAATTGTTTTGAACTTTTTCAGAATAGTTAACGAGGTTTTAATGAAGTTTAAATTTTTTGATCTGTTTTACTACTGAATAAAAAAAGTTTTACTGTACTGTTATTTATGTCCATGTTTTTCAGTTATATTACTTGTATTACTACTAATACTATGAAAAAAACATATTAAAAAAGCAAGAATAGAGTCCACTCTCACTCACTTCCCTTCAATGGCCGGTCTCTTCCCTCCCACAGTGCTATCGATTATCATATTTAGGGATTAGTTCTTATGAAATGTTCAACTTTTTTATGGCATTTATTTTATTATTTCTTTCTCTTGTTTTACTCTCTGTTATACTCGTATATTATGCCTAAAAAGTCATGCATTACTTTTGCCTTTTCTTCCTATGACTATAAATACATAAATTATTTTTTATTAATATTTATGTATATCAGCGAATGGTTTCTTTGAAAATAAAGCTCTGGATGAATGTTGATATTGAGGAAAAAGTTTATTTTCATTTTCTATGAGTGAAACCTATCATATATTTAACTGTTTGTAGTTTAATGGGGTTTAAAGTTTTATTTGTAGCTGATTTTTAACCCGTAAGAGACAGAAATTGAAGAAAAATTAGTCAATTATTCCTGCTTTTTATTAAGTTCTTATTTCAGGGATTAATTATACGATAGAATAATAATATGGTCCTAAAGGCAGTGATATTACATAGATTTGGCATTAAATAGACTATGAATTTATTATTTATATAATAAAAGCGCAGAAAAGGTTAAGCAAATGATCAAAAAAATGATATAATATTTAACTAAAGAGGCGATAAAGTAAAGAAAAATCGTTTCAATAGATAGGCAGTGAATCATACTTTTTAAAAGGCTTTCATTTCGTTCCAATTAATTCAAAGTATATTTTGTAATAAAATATATTAATAATAACTTATGAAATAATTTTTTCTTCTCTGTCAAGTTATTATACTATAAGTTATACTCAATTTATTCAATAATAAGAACCGATTGTTAGCACCGCTTCTGAATTCACAGAAAATAATAGTAGTGTTCAAAATCAAAGACTGAATAAATGAAAAGAAAATGTGTGAAAAATTATGAAAAAATCATTCACTTTTTTGCCCATTCAATGAGTTTCACTTCACCTAAACATTAATCTGCATTCAATTTCCTTTCAATTCTAACTCTCATTCTTTCATTAAATACAAAAACGTCTACAGATTCAGGACAATAAAAATTTAATACAAATATTAATATTCATTAAAGAGTATATATATTAATACATTCTTTTAATTTCAACTTTCTATCAATGGTTAAAATTAATAATAATAAAAAAGTGAAAAAAGAAAATAAGTCAAAAGCGATTCAAATTTCTTTTCACTTTTTAATATTTCTATTACTTATTGATAATTATAATTATTTTCCTATAAAATTTGTTAATAACCTACAAATTCATTCAATTGCAATAAAATATGTCAAATCTCTATACACTCTCTTTTCCTTTTCAACAAATCAAGTATTGTTTCAGCGGTCGGTTTGAGAACAAAAACTATTTTTTCATCTGAAAAGTGATTGAGAAAAAAGCTTTCATTTACTCAAGTGTTAACTGATATTTAAAACACATTTTCTAACAAAATATTGACATTTATTATTCGCTCCAAAAAATACTTATAAACTCTTTTAAACTCAAATAAATTTTTTGAATTCAATTATTGAGATCACGAATAATTCGCGAATACTTTTCCTTATTCTGTATTAATTTTGATAATTGACTGAAAAAATGTTTTTTGTTATCTAAAACTGATTACTGAAACAAACTGTTAACAAAGTTTAGAAACATTTTAACCGTATTCTTAATACTTGTCATCACTCGAAGACTCGTTCACTGCATAAGTTTGAGTACACCGGGAATTAATAACTCTTATAATCATTCTTAAAAACTAATTATTGAATATTCATTGCATTCATTCATTATAATCAACAAAACAAAACACAAATTAATAAAAGAAACTTTTAGTTTTATCATTATTTTTGAGGTAATAATGAATTTATAACTAAATTAATTGGATAGCTATCAAAACCCCATTAAATTTTGTGCGCATTTGTTCATCAATTAAATGAATTTATTTAATTTTATAGGTATTTTGAGTTTGTCATTGGATTAGTATATAATATAATGTTCAAATCGTGTCAAAAATTGTTTTTAGGATAATATTCAATAATCAATTGACTCAATCGGTTAAAAATTTAATCATCCGTTAACTTATTGACTGAATTAAATTGATTTTTAGAAAACAAATTCATTTAAATGTCTTGAATTTTAATGCAAAAAATAAGGTTATAATAAACAAAATATTCAATTTTTGTTCAAAAAGTTCGTGATAATAGTTATTAAAAAGAAATTAAAGGATATGACGGCTGACTATTTTGAACGAACAGATCAATTATCAATCACTTAAATAAAGGCTAACTTTTTTGAAAAATGAGCTCAAATGATAAGAAAAATTAGCACTAAATTGAAACCTAAATAAATAATAAATAGAGAGATCATAACATAATGACAACCTTTGACCGCATGATAAAAATCATAATTCAATTATATCCTAAAATCAATTTTATCTACACTTATAATACCAATAAAGAAATACATCGAAAAACATTTCAATCGCTCACTCTTTTCGACAAAACATAACACGAATTAAACACCGAATAAAATACGTTATAAACAACACTTGTTAAGAATATTATATATTTATACTTTTTCTTCAGAAACTAAAAGTTTTTTCAATATTTCTTTAGCATAACATACGATTAAATATGAATTTTTTTTTTGAATAAATACTTGTACCGAAAAATATCGATATGATAAGTATCCTAAATATTGTTTTTTTAATATTAAATTAATGCCTAAATCAATGGTGCGATTCGTGCGGCAGAAGAGAAGAATTTTCTATAAGTCTCAACATTTTTAGCTTTAGATATCTGTCAACTAATACATACCAAAAACTAAATCATTTTATTCACTAAAAATCTATCCTTTAAATTAATTTTTCATGCATTCTTGTTATTTGAGATGTTATCAAATATTTCACTAAACATTACCTCAAGTGAAAAACTTGCATAAATTAATTAATTTTATTGATGTAAAAAAGTTTTTAAAGGTTTTTCCGTTAAATGGTTACTATAGTAAAGGCAAGTTTTCTATATATCTGAGACTTTTTGTAATATATTATTATGTATTTGATCATAAAACATATGAAAAAAGGAGAAAACTATTACATAATTAGAGAGCCCTTGAAATTCCTCAGTTTTTTTTGAAAGGGAATACTTTTCTTGTCTACAGTCAAGCCATAAAAAGTGAAGTTGTTATTAATGAATTTTTAGACTTTTTCTTCAGGGAAATGAATTAATTTGTGATAAATTAATGTTTGTATAACTTTGAAATGACTGTAAAAGTATAGACTTTTTTATGTAATTTAGAATTTTGCTCAAGATTTTTATCTATTAAATCATAAGTTAATAAGCAATAGAGGAAAATATTTTCGAATAGGGATAGTATTAGAGACTGAAAATTGAGAGCTCTATTATAGCCACAGTTTTAAATATCTTTATTTAATTAAAAAGTCATTAGAGAATGAAATTTAAAAGTTCACAACTTTTTTCGCTTAAAAAATTATACTTAAATGAATTTTAAAAAACTTAAGTAACGGTTCATTTTTCCTCACTTTGAAGACTCGAAATTAAACCCGAATGAGCTCAAGAAGTAATGCATTAATAAATTCAGTGAAATATTTAATAACATTCACCTAATTATTCAGTTATAAAATAAGGGAAATAGTTATTCATAGTTTAGTGAAAAAAAAGCTTTCGATTTTTGATAAAAGAAAAAAAGTAAAACATTTTTACAGTTTAAATATTAATCATGTTTATAATAATAGACTTTTTGAATAGTATTATAATTAATATATATTTAGGCCAATAATGAGATTAATGCCTACTTAATTATGAAAAAATGCGAAATTTTATACTCGTTTAGCTTTTAATTTATGCTGTTTTATAAATTTCAGGTACAAAAGTCAGCGTCTCTTTTATATCAAATTTTCATTTTAATTTGTACCACATTTTTAAATATTTATCTCGAATACAATAATCTATATATTTATCAAACATTCAAAATCATTTCCATATAAATTGCAAAATCCTATTAAAAACTCATTGGCATAACCTTTCCATAACATATCATAACTTAATATTCAATAATAAAAATCAAAACTCAATTGCAATAATCAATAATTCATAATAACATTCCATTTGCTAATCATCCGAATCCTATTCAATATCAAATTCCCCGTTAAAAACCTGAGCAATAATTAGTTTGTATTTTAGTCTTAATATTCTGTTAAAATTTGTATTTGATTTTCAACAAAAAAAACATCAAAAAAGTGCTCATTTTATAGATTTAAATGTGATTCAAATTAATTAATATATAGGTATCCGATAATTAAATTCATAAAACAATATCTTAAGTGCCAAATAATATCCTGAGTTATAGTTATATTCAATATTAAAAGTAAAAAAAATTATTGGAAGTTATGGTTTGAAAGTATTTTTTGAAAAAGTTTGCTTTCGCACAATATTTGCTCAACTTTTTTCATTCCTAAACACTAATGATTATAAATTAAATAAATTTTAGGGAAAAGATATTTTTCTTTCTCTCATTTTCTCCAAATACTTTTCTACAAAAATGTGAAAAAATTACAGAAAACTTCGTACAAAAGCCTCTTTTGAATAACTCTCAGCCAAAAAATTAATTTTTATGGAATTTTCACATTTATTATAAAATACGAAACTAGAAAAGTGTTCAAAATATTCAAATATTTTAGGGGAAAAAATAATTATACAAAAAACTATTACAATAAAATTCGTTCAACAATCGATCCTTTCTTTCGAAATCATGTTATTTTGGATTTAATTTTCTAATAGCTATGCAAATAATAAAATGAAAAAATCTTTTTGTCATTTAATGCAAACATTTTTATTAAGAAAAATGGTTTTCATTTGCAATAATTAACTTTATCTTATTATTAATTAAATTAAATTAGGAAAAAATGGTTTCAATTGACAAAAAGTTATTCTGTTAGAAAATGATTAGCTTTAAAAAGAAAGTAATTTTTAATTGAATATATCATTAGTATTTGTATTGAATTTATGTATAACTGGCACACAATTTAAACCTCACAGCAAAACTTTTATAGAAAAAGAATTGATAATAATCTTAATATCAATTAATTTATTAAACTTTATGACAAAAATCAGACCAAAAAAGAAAAATTTTCAATTTTACGGACACAATAACAGTATAATAATTAAGAGTAAATTAAATTCAAAGACATATATAATCCGTGCCGTGTTTTATATGTTTGAAAATTATATAATGATTTTTCTCATCCATTATAATCAATATCAAAGAACTTCTTCGATATATTATTTCTAATACAAATGTATTAAATATGCCGAAAGTGAACAAAAAGAAAATTTACGAAAAGTTCGGAACTTTGCTTATATTTTATGGAAAAAATTTAAATACGATATAAATAATTACATAATTTTATAAACTTTTTGAATCAAATAATAGAAAAAATGATCATTTAGTGTGTTATAGTGTGTGGTAGTCTTTACTCACATTGGATATAAGTTTGTGCCAACTGTTTGACAAAGTGGTGGTCAACAATTCCGCAATGACTACATGATAAAGAATGGCTGTAATCACTGAAGTATTCCATTCTTCGTTCGGGAGGTATAACCATATGTTGACAATTGTTGCAGCGAAGTCTGTCTGGACAACACGGCACTGCAGCGAATACATCGTATGAATACATTGATCCCAAGATCAGGTGAGATCCGTTCCATCGGACACGACATGATTTACAGTGAAGCGTACGATTCCAACCTATTTCACGGTAATTTACATTCTTTTCAATATCGTTTAATCGATTCTTAACTTAATTCATCGTAATTTAGATTGCTTTTTATGCAAACTTATTAATTCTTTGCTCAATTCAATTATTAGAAATTGTTTTTTATGC
>JAQFXV010002175.1:0-11040 GCA_034694065.1 Camisia spinifer
AAATTCATACTCAGTTATAGGTCGTTCTCAAAGAGCTTACTGTGACTAGAGATAATCAACATTCAAATTTCTGAATTGAAATTCCTTTCTTTAAAATTTTTTTTAAAAAATTTATTGAAAATTACTAAAAAAAATTCAAAAAATCAATTCGAGAGTCTCGACTGTACTCGATTGAGTAGTAACTCTCGATCGAGACTCGAGAGTCTCGAATCAACCTCTAGTATGAATGGATTGATATTATCAAAGCTGTGAAAGGATTGCGAACTATGGATGAGATGGGCATTAATGATGAAAATGAGAAGAGAAAATATAACAGAAGGATTAGGTTTTTCAGATCTCTCAATGATATAATAATTAATTTTGGTTCTCTACACAACAATTGTTTTAGTATTCTTTGATTTTCATACCATTGGATATGCAATAATAAACTGTATATGGCTTTCATTATGGAGTAGTCCTGCGATTATAATTATATCGATAAGTTTTCTCAATTTTTATATTGTATGCGATTATTGAAAAATAAGATTCAAAATTTTGAATAACAAGATTTCGAAAGTGAAAATATCTTCAAGATTAAAAAAGTTGATGAAATACTCATTGAACACTATCTTTTGTGCAAAGACATTTCAAAATTCAATAGATTTTGGAAGAAATATTATTTTGTATTAACTTATTGTTTAATACCAATGAATTTAATGTGTTTACAGCAATTATTTTTCCATGATATGATTTTTCCAACATTTATAACTGTACAACTTTTCACGATTGGATATGTATCCATACATATTATTTTTAATCTTTTAACCGCTTTTATCAATATTGAAGCTTCAAAATATTTGAATTAACTCGCGATTCGCATATCGTTATCACTCGATTCCAAACAGAAGCTTAAAGTATTGTTCAAAATGTATATAGAATTTTATTTGTTAAATTTAATGAGGTTTGGCTTTCAGTTGATTAGTACAATGGAAAAAGTTGGAAACGCGAGATTTTTAGTTGGGTTTTCATGTGGTGACCAATTTGTTGTGACGCCAAGGATTTCTTTCAAAGTATGAATATTTTTTTATAATTTTGAAAACTATTTCAGTCAATTCACTAATCATAAACTTCACTTTCCAACAGATTTTTGTCCTTTTCATTCGTTTCTTTCTATTGATTCACAAATTCGCTCAATTTTTAGTACAAAAATAGGTGATTAACAATAGTTTACTCGAAATCGATGAAAATTTTGTAAAAAATGATATATAAAATTTTTCTCAAAAATCTGAGATTGAAACTCAATAAGCTCAGACTCGCTTTTATTTCGAATCATTGTAAATTCAAGAAAAGATTTGTAGTTGGCATTTGGGGTTTTATTTATAAAGACTGTACTAAAATTGATAGGTAATTTAAAACTGCACCACTTATTCTAATTTTAACTTTGAATCAATTTACTAATACTCATAAATGAATATAATATAAGTAGAGGAAAAAACAAGGAATTAGAAAAACTTCAGCTTAGAGTTCATAAAAATCCTCTAATTTTTAAAAGTAATCATTTTTCAATTGAAAAATTTCGTCTAGCTTTAGCCCCTGGTTTTTAAAAGAACAAATCAAAGCTCTTTTTCAAGATCATAGATTGAATTTGAAGACTTGACTGGCGAATTCCTCATCATTTCAATTTATAGATAGTGATGATTAATAATGCATTTAATTTCCACATAATTTTGCCATTTTTACACTCAAAATTTAAACTTATTCTGCTTTGAACGTGTAATTATGCACTTTATGCTTAACCCATTATAGCTTGAGAATATGCTCTTGTTTCAGATTATCCTGAGAATAAATGTTACCCTTATTTTATACTCAATATTATAATAAATAGAAGGGTTCATCACAAACTAATTTGATTTACTTATTTTGGATAATTTGTTTCATTCGATCGAAATTTCTATTGGAAAATAATTATTCTGAGATAATTTTGAATCGAAAGAGTTGTATTTATTTTCATAGACTTAAAAAATGTATACAAAATTTTCTTTTTTCACATGAAATCAAACATTTGAATATAAATGTTCAGACAAGTTGTCAGGTTTGGTATTTAAGTAAATTACAGGTTCTGAATAAAAGGTTTCTTCAGTCCTTGCTTTAAAACATAACCTATTGTTGTATTTGATAGCTATGAAAATCACAATTATTATAACTATAAGAATAGAACTTAACAGAGATATAATAACTGCGAATCCGAACGAGCGATCGATGGAATCATTTTTATATTTTTCTGAATGACTATTAGATTGCGTGACAGTTGACGGACTATTAGAAAATTCTTGTCTTACTGAAAAAGTTGACGGTTTTGAAGCGAAACTTGTTGTTGAACTAATCATAGGTATTGTTTGTAAACTTGATGCAGGTTTTTGTGTTCCAACAGTTGATTCTTCTCTTTCTCTTATAATTATTTCATTATCTGTACAGTTATGTCTATCAACACAAACACATCGATAAGAATTGCTATAAACAGGTAAACACAGTTGTGAACATTCAGAATGCGAACATTGATTATCGCCTTTCGGTTGTTTAGAAGTGTCCACTATTTGAAACTTATTTATAGTGAAATTAAATGTAACACTACTTTCATAAGTTTCAAATCCACTAATATTCGCTCTAAACAATTGATTGCCATTGAATTTAATCCAATAGATATAATCTCCCAATAAGTCGAAATCAAAAATTTCATAAACAGAAAAAGAGATGATTCGTTCATCAGTTCCGTCAAAATTAATTGAACTCAATTGAAGTGATGAAAACCAAAACAAACGCTTAGATTTATGATCGATAGATAACTCTCTTATATAATCATCACTGATATCGAGAATCTGTGTCTGATCTGATCCATCCTGAAGTGCTTTATTTATCAAAGTATTACCATTTTTATAGTCGTGATCACACCAAACAATGAATGATTCAATTGGATTCACTGCTAAACATATTATAACATCAAGTAATTTATTTGCGATAACTGTGTTATAATCAAAGTTATCAATATCTAAAACCATAATTTTCTTCTTTTCATTAATAAAGTATAATAAGTTGTGGACCCAATCGATTGCTAGCTTAGAGTCAGTCTTCAATAAATTGTTCTGAAATTCATAATTATTTCTGATGTTTGAAATTAAACTTTTTGAGTCATTCAAATTGACAGAAAGATTATAAAATGTGCGATCATTTCCATAGATTATATAATTTTCATTCAGATTGTAATAAATCTGTTTTGGATTTTGTAAATTTGTTTTCATCAGACTATAAGCAGCATTATTAATATCATTGAAGTTCTCGACTAGTTTTGACACTTTTATTCCTTCATTATTAACAAAAATTATGAGTGAATCATATGTTTCATTCCCATAAAGACTTCTGTTTTAAAAATAATTTCAAATATTAATACTTCAAATAATCGAATAATTAATTTTTGTACTATTTGTTTCGCAATTTAAAAAGTTGATAAAATTATAATTTTGAAAATATTCTTGAATTATAATTATTTTATTTTAAAAGAAAACTTACTCATATTCAATGCAAGAATCGTTCACTTTTTGAAATCCTTTTTTGCATTGATTTTGGGTTTTCTGTTCAAAATTTTTTCCATCAATTACTGTATTCTGTAATTTAAATGAGATTACTATTAATGTAATTGAATTAATTATGAGAGTTTGTGAAATCATATTCATTCTCATAACTAATTTATTTTTGTAACTTTTAAAACTCTTGTTATTATAATACGAATAAGTTTACGAAAATAACACCCATTTAATTATCATAAGACATAAGTTATATTGTGCTCAACTCTTATTATGTTATCATTTAATTTGCACAACCGGTGAATATATTTATTATCAATAAAGGAAATAAAGCCAATCATACATTTATAATGCCATTAATAAGTTAATTAATATAAACACTTACTTTTCTTATTAAAATAGGCAAAAATTCTTAATTTGTCTGATAGTAAAACTAATAATACTTCATAAACATTTCTAACAATATAATAAAGTCAAATATTCAGCACTGAAAAATTGAATTCATGTAACAAAAGAATAACTTAGTATCGATTGTTACAAATATACTGTATGTGTCTTCATTTCGAAATATCTCGCAATCAGTTACTCTTCAACTTTAGTAAATTTATGAGTTAAAACATTTATATCTATAAAAAATATAGAAATGTCAATACAAACTTCGAATTTGTTTCCAGATAGACTTTATATCAAAAGCTCGTTTTGGGATATAATTGAGGCAAATATTTTTGCAAATTCAAAGACTCTTCATTAATCGATTTAATGAAAGACTGCTGAGAAATGTTTTTAGCTCTAAAAAAAGATTTCTTTTCAATTGAAATTTTGTTATTAAAAGATTTTAATCTCAACAAAGCTGTAAACAATAGAATAGAGTAGAAGAAAAAACTGTTGCAGAAAATATTAAAGTGTTATAAAGTATGAATAAGTTGAAAATGTGTTGAAATAAGGGATAAAGTTGGTTTTGTATTTTGAAAGACTTAAGTTTCAAAAGACTTAACTTACATATTAATTTTGAGATGCAAATTAATCTTATTTTTGTACTTAACAGCAAATTTCAGAATCTTCATGCAAATAATTTATCTATTTTCCTCAATTTTTGAGTTGCATTCTTTAAAAAATCTGGTAAAACCATCAATTCATGTGGTTAAACTTTTGCATAAATTTCGTCTTTTCAACCGAAACTTGCGAAGGATCATCTCTTTCTTCTTTGCTAGACATTTAAAGCTAATGTTTTTATAGTTTATTTGGACAAAACCTCGCAAGACTATCCTGAGAAAAAGACATAAAAGAATTATGGTTTTGTTAGTTTGTTCACGAAAAAAAATTATGAATGAGTAAATGAAAGCATGATTTTCAAACTTGTTTCTTTTTCATTTAAAATTATCGATTCATTCAACTTATGAATATAAGTTTCGAATAGTTTTTCAACTTGGGTGATATAGATTGAAGGATTTATTCTGTTATACAATTATAAGTCCTTTATAGATAAGTATGTTTTCTTAAGATTAATTTTTTCGAGCATATGACAACAAATGTCTCAGCAATTTTTAAGTTGAATAAATTCAATAAGTCTTAAGATGAAGCTTTTGGAAAAGTAACATTACAAAAACATTTGGATAGACACAAGTACTATTATATATAGCTTAAAAACTTTGTGCCTTGTTATGAGAAAGTTTTACGATACAAATTGATATAATAAAAAAAGTAATACTATAGGGTTTTTTAAAATAAATATTGGTATTGTTGATACAGATGATTTGATTGTAAACTAAGAGGGGTAATAAGAGGTCAAGAAAGTCGTGCTTTTGTATCCGAATGTTCAACGAGCTATTTTTGCCTGAGTATTAGTTTAAAAACTTTGAAATTGGAAATATAATACTGTTATAAAACGAATAATATCAAAGTTGAAGAATTTAGGTTCTATTCATTGATTTGAAAATGACTTATAAGATCATAAAATGGACTCAATTACTTAATGCAAACATTTGAAAAATATTTTTTGTTCACAATAATGCTTTCATACACAGGTTCAAGAACTCAAGTTTCGAAAGTTTGAAATGATGAATACTCTGTTTAGATATAAGTTATATGAATATCTTTTTTATTTTGACTCAATTATGCTATTTTTGTTCTTCAAATTAATGTTTTATGCACTAAACTGGGAAGGTCTTGGACTTTCTCAGAGCTTTCGAGATTTAATATAAATTGAAAAATAGTGCATTATATGCTGAAAGTTAGTTTTATAATAAAAAATGCAAATAAGCTGTTTAACGTGCTCAAATTTGGTCAACTTTATTTTAGAATCGCTTAAAAATAGTTTTTAATCTGTTTAAAATATATAAGCGTCAGTGGCGCAGAGCAAATGTCTTGTTCTCAAAGCCTAAACTGTTTAAGTTCGAGCCTTCGATTTTTCAATTTTTTCGCCCATCACGAAGCCATAGAAAATTCGTTTATTACATATAAATTACATTTTTATATAAATCATAAAATAGAATTTTCTGGTGAATCCTAGATATTGGGCATGAGGGGGTTCCCGCCCACCTATCATCAAGTGTGATACATCTTTGGATTCAGTTCATCAAGCTGAGAAAAATGATACCATACTTGACCTGATCCGACCCGAACCTGGCCAGATACTTTGAAAAAATCAATAATTTTCGAATGTAGTTTTATTGTTGGAAATTGCTCTAGTTCGAAAATTATTGATTTTTTCAAAGTATCTGGTAAGTTTCGGGTCAGATATAGTCAAGTGAGGTATTGGTGGACTCAGAATGATGAGGAGAATTAAATTTAAGAGTTTCGGAATTCCCGTCGGGACCTGGCCAGAGTTAGCCAGAAGTGGCCAGGTCCGGGTCGGATCAGGTCAAGTATGGTATCATTTTTCTCAGCTTGATGAACTGAATCCAAAGATGTATCACACTTGGTGATAGGTGGGCGGGAACCCCCTCATGCCCAACATCTAGGATTCACCCGAATTTTCTTATAAGAAATATATATATATATTGATATATACATGTATTTAATATTAAATTAAGATTTACAGTTTTTTGAAACAAAATATCTCAATTGATGAATCGATAAAATTTTATCAAAAGGTTGAAATTTCAAGCGAAAATATTTTTCATCAATTTTATATTAACTTGTTAATACATGCTATAAATAACTTTATTTGATACATTATATTGAAATTCAAACAAAATAGAATTCTTATTTGAATTGATATTTTAATCAAAAATCAATTCAAGTTGAATGATATTTGAAATGCTAGGACGATAGACTTCAAAGGTTTATATTGAAACTTTTTTAAAATTTGAATGCAAAATTTATTTCAAAATTTATTTTTCATGCTATAACATAGATTTTTTATTTTGTTGTATGCGATACCGGAAGTATGCATACAATGGGGGTATTAGGTTCTGATTTTACTGGTTTTTATTAAAATATAAAAATAATTCACTTTAAAATCTTTATTGATTAACACTATTTATTATACACTAAAATCAATTAATTATTAACACGTCTTAACTCTCTGAGAGCTTCACAACAACTGACGTGCACTCGGCTTAGGTTAAACTTTTTCTGCTCTTTTACATTAAATGCTATCGAGTCTTATATACAAAATATACATATTTCTAGAATGTGAGTCACTCTGTACTCAAACCTTTATATCAATAATAAAACACAATAATTGTCAATTTACAACTAGAACTTTACGATCATTTCCTGAACTTAACATAAGGCATACAACAATTTCTTTGTTTTCAAAAAAATGTAACATCGGATTACATATAGAATTTCATAATTCTAAAATTTATATTCTTCATTCTGGGCTACACTTCAACTTAATAAATTATATTCAACTTAAATTCATTTTTTACCGAAATATAATTTCTTACAAAATTGAAAAATTCTATTTTGTTGAAATTTCAATATAATGTAATTTTTTGAAAAATTTGAATCAAATAAAATAATTTATAGCATGTATTAACAATATGATATAAAATTGATGACAAATATTTTCGCTTGAAATTGAAGAATTCGCTTTTTATGCTCAAAATTCTGAATTATGATTTTTTATACTCACCCTTAAACCTCAAAATTATGCTTTTTCTATGCTTTGGCTCCGAAAAAGCTTTAAAAAATTGAATCTTCTGATAGCAGCGAAAAATCAAAGTCTAATTTCTAAGTTTATTGATCTTGTAAAATTTTGAGTTAAAAGTTTGCCTATCAAATAAATCCAAAACCAAGTTCCGACTATTCTTTAGCTATTCAATCAAATTTTATTTAAATTCAAACAAAAAGCGTCAAGATTTTGTTTTTCAAAAAGTCTGAATTTTTGGATTTTATTCACTGAGAATCATGACTATCGAGAAAAAGTCCTGAAGAATACTTACGCTAGTAAAGACACCAGATACCATTTGATGTTCAGCCTTATTGCATAGACACAAATTAACACAAACAAATTTTTATTGGCAAATATTTAAAATATTATGATTAAATACATTGATTGTTATCAACATTTATAAACATTCAATTTTACATTGGTGAAACAGTTTTTGGTGAATCTCAAAATTGCAATTGAAGAAGCTGAAATTTCCGAATTATGGGTTGAGGAAAAATCATTTTTAACCAAAAAGTAGTCATTTAATTGGTTTCTTAACAAACTGTTGAATAGTTCTTTGGAGTACTTTTAGTTCAATAAAACAAATATCATTTGCTCGCTTTTCCTGCCATTCATTGACCAGTTGTTGAAGTTCTTTTTCAAATGATTTATTCTTGTTTTCTTCAGTTATGATAAAAATTGAATAAAAACACAAAATAAAAGTGCAAAATAAACATAAATAGTAGAAATCAATATTTTGAATGGAATTCATTGTAATAAATGAAGTCAAGTCAAAAATAATTACAAAGAATAATTCAAATAAAATAAAATATTTGATAAAATGAACGTTTTCCTCAAGACAATCTTGAAATTCAATGAGTCGTAAAACTTTTCTGTGTGTTATTTGAATTTCAACCAAATCGAAATTCTTCATTTTTTCTTCAATATCATGTTTAAGAGTTTTAATAATATTTGAGTACATTATATTCATCTCATGGTAAATAAAACGATTCAATATTCTCCACGAATTAAAATAGAAAAGCAATGAATATGCTTTCAAACCTTTAGCGATACCGATAATGTCTTCAATTGAAAACTCAGAAGATTTTTTATTACTTGGATGAGACAAATGCAAAAATATTGAAGAAATTATCATTGATAACCAAACAACAAACGCAACAATAAATGGATAATTCATATTCAATTTGATAGTCAAGTGATATTTTTTCATTTCTTGATTCAATCTTAGAATAGCATTTGATTTCCATTTCACGACAATATAAGAAGAAATGTTGGATAACATGATCATAAGCCAGGACACATTTGGTATAAATTGTGTCGAGTAAACATCAATGTGAACCGGGTAAAGATATTGATAGAATACAAATGGAAATATAGCGTAAGTTAAACCAGTCAAAAATTGAGACATCAATTTGTTTTTCAAGTTAATTCCCATAATTATCAGTAGATATTCAAACATGATTTCTTGGTCATTAAAAAAATTGCTTCAAACTCTTTTAAAATATTAAAAAGCAATCCTTTCTGTTGAGTGATAGAAAGTGAATGATTTCGAGAACTTCAATTCAAAATATGATTAATTCAGCGCAAAATCATAGAGTTATTTTTTTAAAAGCTTTATATAGGCTAGATATTTTCAAAACGCAATATACAAAGACTTGCAAAATGATTAATTATAATTGACTTAAATTGCAGAAAATTTTTAAAAATATAAGCGATATTTGACAAATATACCAAAACAAGTTATGTTTCCATGATTCATTAGATTGTATACTTTGGATTATTTGGAACTTATAAATTATTTAGTAAAATTAGTTGAGCTTATTTGAATTCTCAGAAAATGTTATTTCAGCACAACTCTTAAATTGATGGGTAAAGCATGACATCTGTTAGAGCTTTTCAAAAAAAGTACTTATACTAGTACCTTAATAAACTTTACAGGAACATAAATAGTTCATATTTGAGATAAAAATTTAGAAATATAAATCATTACAACAGCATTCATTAACTATCAGACTTACACTTATATGAAATATTTGCAACTTTTGGAACGTTTCAAATTATTGATTATTAACTTGATTTCTTTTTCTTGACTCAATAATGAAGATTATTTTTTAAAGATCAGGCAAATTTTCAAAAAGGTTATGAAAAATCCAATGTTTAAAATATGGGTTTTTGTGGAAATAATTGAGTAAAGATGAAAAACAATTGATCGCTAATTTTATTGAAATTCATTTTACAAATGTTTGCCTAAGAATTATAAGATTATATCTCGAATAAGCAAACAATACAGATTTTTTGAAAAACTATTGAAAACTCACTTTGAAACTAAAACACACTTTATTAACTTATTTGATTTTAGATTCATTTATTCATATAATCAAAATGTGATAGATTTCAAAATTAAGAACAGGACTCGGGTTTTAAACACAATCTACCGCTCATTCATTATCGATTCAATGATAACAATGTTTTCATTTTCAAGTCTCATATTTTCGCGGAAAATCAAAATACGTCATATATATCGGCGAAACTCAGAGATATTTAAAGACACGTTTAGAAGAACATAAACGATATGTAAGAAATAAGAACAAAGAAATCTCTCCTATCGCAGACCATTGTGAGACTAACAATCATATAATGGATTGGAATGATGTAAGAATAACAAAGAAATGTGATAATTGGTATGAACGCAAGTTAAAGAAGCCTTAATAATTCGTGGATATGAAGAAACTTCATTACTTAATAGAGATAATGGGTATAATATTAATAATATATGGATGACTGTTATAGAAAAACGTGCTTAAAATCTAATTTAATTGTTATAACTATTTAAATAAAAAGTATTTTTGCAATTCCTGGAGAAGACTTTGAGATAAGTCAAAAGCGCTTGGATTCTAAGATCAAATATAATTAAGATTTCATTTTTTAATATTTTCAATAAAACATTTTCACTAAGAATAAAGAGTTTAAATAATTATTTATTTATCAAAAATACGTCATATTTATCAATACAATATATCGAAGACTTACTCAAAAAGAATGATTTAAAACCTCTTTTGATTTTGAGCAAAGAAATTATGCATAAAATTGAAGTAAAAAATTATTTTTAATTTATACTCTGAAGTGAATTAAAAATTGATTTTTCACTGGAGAAAATTGGTAACCCTTCAAAGCTCGCTATATTGAGGATTAGTAAAGCAAATAAAGTCTTAGCCTCAAATTGATTTAAGTTGACTTCAAATGCGATAAAAGTAAAGTCTAAATTATTGACTTATGCAAAGTCTTTTGTAATTCTTTTAGGCTTTCACGAGGTGATTTTATTGTAAGGAAATTACCTTAGCATCAAATTCATGAATAAGTTCA
>JAQFXV010002176.1:0-11039 GCA_034694065.1 Camisia spinifer
TTTTTATTTCTTAAATATTTTACGGATATTAAATATCACCCGATAGTTTTTTCCGAATAATTAATAGCAATGCGTTATGTTAGAATTTCAGGTGAATAATTCAAAAATGAAGTAACCTAGTATTTTTTGTGTGATTGATGAAATTTTTACGTTAATAAATAACTATAAATGAGCGTTAAACCGTTAGATTGTTAGAAAATGTGAGAAATTTAATATTTAAAGATAAGCATCTCTTTCAATAATAGGGTCATGATAACCACCTAGCTGCATCTTTTGTTGATAAGAGGGGTGAAAATAATCAAATAATTATATTTGTCAAGTGTGAATGGCTTTTCATTTATAGTAATAAAAAAATTTCTCTTCGTTTTAAAAAGGGTAAATTTAATCACGCGTTAGATTTATCGGCTTTTAATTGAGGTCTCTGTAAAATAAAATAAGAATAAACATTTTTCTGTAAATGAAAAAAGACAAAGCAGAGAGATTTGACTCAAATCTATTATAAGTTAAAGTGTATTAATATGAAGGCTCTTCTATTAATAAAACAATGGATTTTTTAATTATTAGTAAATAGCCTTTTAAGAACATATCAATGCTTTCATATATAATTATAAGTAATGGATCACGTGCTCGAGCATATTGGTGCACACGTGGGAGCACGAGCACTGAGCACCTAATTTCCTCGAGCACGAGCCCGAGCACCAATTTTCAATTTGTGTAATTAAAAATAGTTTCAATGGATTAAATAATCGCTTGTCATGAATTAGTAAGTTTGCATTAAATTTAAATTACTATGTAGAGCATACATTTTTTATTCAAAATTGAATTTTATATTATTTATGTTTTCATACTCTGTTTTCATTAATCATCGATAGGAAGAGATAATAATTTCAAAAATGATAAGAAAGCTTTCCACACAAATTTTTTCAAAAAATTGTCATCAGAATACTAGTAAGAGTTCATTTTTATAGGGTTGGGGTCACTAGACCGACAGATCACTAGACCGAAATTGTCTTATATAAACAGATTTATGATATGCTCTTTTTGGTGCTATACATGAAAGTATAAATCTTATCCCATTCAACTTCTAATTTTTTAAGTGTACAGTTAGGTGACTATTATTTTCTCATTGCTAAGTTTTTTCATCTTCGTTTTATCTTTCGTAAATAAAGGGTTTCTAATTCAATATTTATAGGACCTTTTTGTTGATAAAAGATTTGACAAAAACAACAAATGAAATGTTAATTGTTATTCATAAGGAGTTATTAACTTCTAATTATTTAATAATATAAAGCCTTGTTTCGACAACAAAGGTAAATATTATACTTTATTGGATATTTTGTTTAAATTCTTTAACATGACTAAATTGATTGAAATTTTAATTCGAGTTCTAAAATATATTTATGTCAATATTGATGCCTTGTTTTAATTTTCACTATACAGGTTGTTCAGAAACACTTTATACCTATGCTGAAGCGAAAACAATTATAGATAGAATCAAAGCAATTTCATATTTGAATTCTACGTCAAAAAGTACTTTAACTGAAAAAATCACATTGATAGTCAAAACGTATAACAAAAAAATCGGAATATTCTCAATATTTGATATTTACGCATTGATTTTGATGACGACTCAATGACAAAAATCTCTTTCGATAGGGACTAATGAATAACAATTTTGGATTTTTTGTTCAAAACTACCCTAGGAAAATCATACCGACGAATTTCTGACCCACAGAATTTGGTGTGAATTCGTTCAAAATTTAATAGGCAAACAATGAAAAAAAGGTTTCATAATCTTTGGATATGAGTATCAAAGCAAAATATATGGTTATAATGAATTTTTCATTATGTTTTCGATTGAAAAAACTGAAAAATGTAATACACTCATATCAGATTAATAAATTTTTTCTCTAAGAAAAATTTTTCTGAATTAAAGAACTAAAGAATAAATCCCAAAATTTTGAGAATAGTCCGATTTGCTCTTTACATGTTCAAACTAGCAATATGATTTTTTCAATTAATATGCATTTTTTGACGTAGATTTCGAATATGAAATCGCTTTGATTATATCTTAAATAGTTTTTGCTGCAGCATAGGTGTTAAGTGTTTCTGATCACCCCGTATAATATTGTTATTTGAAAATTTGGTTTAATTAAGCAAATAAGGTGGAAATTTATTTGAAAAAAAGAATTGTATTTGAATCTATTTTCGTGAATAGAATTTTTTAAAATTTAAATGCATCAAAAACTAATGAATAGTTTTGATTTCACAATGATTAGAGACACATAATGAACTCAACAGTTGAAATTGTTGAGCTGAATAATGACAAATATGAACTACATGAAGAAGCTTTGCGTGCTGTCATATCGTTAGCTGAAAAATGTGATAGCATTTCTTTGATTTCTATAATTGGTCCTAAACATGAAGGAAAAACATTTTTTATTAATTGTTTAATTAATTATCTGGAGAGCAACGATATTGAAGCTTGGCCAAAAGTTAGAGATTCTATAATTAAGTGGAACTATGGCTTTCAAGATCAGTATAATACTGATGTAAAACCTGTCATCAAAATGTGGTCTAAACCTTTCATTTTGAAAGATGATAATCAAAACATTGCTGTCTTTCTTATGGAATCAAGTCATGTCTTCAATAAATTCTCAGAAATTTTATCGTCGAAAATAATGAGAGATATGATGAAATTTTTTATGCACACGTCTTCGACAGTTATCTATAATACAAGTTGTGTTTTCTTAATGGTGAATACAAACTAATTATAAATAGGAATCTTTTATAATTAATCTACGAATTCAAGAATATTTTTAGGGCAGTTTTAGGATGCCAACTGAAGCTCTATTCTTACATATTTGATGCGACCGACAGGGGTTTATGAATTTTTATTATTATAATTTTTTATTTCCTATACAAATAATGTGCAAATCTTTAAGTAATTCATCAAATTCAAGCGAAACAATTGTTCAAATTCACTAGGATACCATCGTTAAAATTATTTTATCAGAGGTGGCCAGAAGGTGGTATGGAAGGGTGTATTATGAAAATTTTCCCCCAGCTAATTTATTCTTCTTTTATCGGATCCGGCATTGGGGGAGCCTGGTCCAGGCCAAAAAAATAACCTCAGCTGAGACAACCAAGTCTGGCCACCTTTTTATTTTACAATCACAATTGTCAACAAAAAAATTCAGCGACATTCATATGTCTCATATGAGATAACTTGCAAATAGATTTTTGACACAATCAATTTGGCATTATAAATAAATTTTAATAATAATCAATATCATTTGTGAAAATTTTTACAAAAATTTTTTATTTAACTTCAATAATTTTACATTATTTGTAAGGAGAATAAAAAATGGTCAACGTCTTGCTATCAGCATCTAATTTGTCGCTCAAAGGCTTCTCATGACATGCTTTACTTGCCTTAGAGATATTTTTGGAATCAACGATTACATATTGAGGATGTTCCCTTTTAAGTCTTAATAACTTATTACATGAATTTCCAGTCAAGTTTAAAATACCTTGATTTTATCTCTTATTTTATTCACTCATTTATCATGATAATTATTGAGAATTTCAATTATAGAATAAAGATAAAGATGAACTTTTGAAACGGATTACCAAGAACTTTGAGTTTATAAATTCTATCAAATCAAGTACTGAACTCATTGATTTGATACGTGATTGGGATTTGATATTTGGTACAGAAAACTATTCGTTAGGACTTAAAGGCGGAAAAGAGTTTTTCAGTCATAACTTAATTGAAAAAGAACTAAAGCCATATTGGGATCTTATTGACTGTTATTTAATTCCTTCGCCTACAAATGATGTGCGTTGCATTGATTGGAATTTATCTGATCTCAATGACCGATTTATCGAAGAGATTACAGACTTTATCAAAAATAAATTACTCAACTCAAATAAAATGGTGATAAAAACCAGACTTGAATCGAATCAACCGGTAAAAGCGAAGGAATTTATCGAACTGTTCAAGAAATTTATAACTGAATTAAATATTGATTCACAGCAAACTATTCTTGAAAACAATAATAAGAGTTCGAATGGAAGTCATTCAGGAGTAAGTGATTCAAATATACTGAATTCTTATGAAACTAAGATTTCTCCAGAGAATAGAATCACAAAAAAAAATTGTTCTGGTAATCAAAATTTATTGAAAAATTTCAAATGATTGAACGTTTGATTTTGAATTCGAAAAAATTGATTTTTAGGGTCGCGTGATGATTCGATGAATATAAATACTACAGAAACTGTTAAATTGATGCCAAATCAAAAAATTGAAGATGAAAAACAGAAAGAAAATATCATTTTCAATGCTGTCGATAACTCAGATGATGTAATTGATTTCAGTGACGATAAAAAAGAATTGAATTCGTCCATTTGTACAGTAGATATTTCAAAAAATATTACAACTTATATAGAATCGGAAACAAGTTCATTGAAAGAATCAAATAAAGTTGAAAATTTACAAAATGAAGATGAGGTGATGAAGGAAAAATTGCTCGAATTAAGCCGAGAATTGTTGATCAAGTTCAAAGATGACATTAAAAATTCCAATATTAAACTGGACATTAAAATGGATTCAATAAAAGTATATAATGACGTTAAAAGTAATATATTATGTTCATTTGATAAAAGATCGAAAGACATCTTCCCAAAAAATTTATTTAGTGAACAGAGAAAAGATTTATCAGAATTGATCGACTACGAGAGAGAAGAAAGCATTCGAATCGTTGACAGCAAAATAACTAAAGCGAGAAATGAGTTCGAATTAGCTATCAATAATTCCATAGATTATTTTAATAAAAACATGAAATCAGCATTAGATTTGAGCACTAAGTTTGATTCAACACTTGAGAGACTCATTATAAGATTAGAAGAAATTCCAAGGAAATCTTTGGAAGTTTTTGAAAAGCAAAATTTTTGTAAAGGAATAGTTGGGAAAGAATTAAATAAGAAGTTTAAAGACAAATTAGATGATGAAAACGAGAAGTATAAAACAATAATTGACTGCATTAACCTTTATGAATTTGATTGGAAACTCTTGTTTGATAACAAGAGATGTATGTCTCTTGAAATTATGGAAGAACAAAATTATAAATACAAGAAAAAATACAATCAGATAATTCAGAAATTCAATGATCAAGCATTAACTGATCATTTAATGCTTCTATTGGATAAAAGATTTGATTCATTCACCAAAATAAATGAAAATATAATAAAATATGAGAAAATAATAGCTGACAAAGCAATAGATTTGACTTTTGATCTGTATTGTGATGCTTTGAAACAACTATTGAAATCAGGACTTTTCTCTCAAAATGAAATCATTTCTATTCATGAAGAATTAGTTGATTACACATTAAAAGGAGTTAAAACGTCGTGTGAATTCAATGATGATCAGCATGATCTAATCGAATATTGTGAGAAGGAAGTGAATAATAGAATTCAAAGATATTTTGCTAGTAATTCGTCAAAGTACTATCATATTTATATCAAAACAACGACATTATTGAAAAAAGTTAAAGATGAAGCATTCGAAAAGTATTGTTTAGAAATGAGTAACATCCTTTCAGATAAACCTTTTCTAAAAGCAAATAAATTTGAAGAAATACATCAAAAAATTATCCATCAGATCTTTTTATCTCACTTGCAAAGTTTGGAATCTATAAAATTTGAATTCAATGAAAGCTATTTCAGAGAAATTGTTTTAGAGAGTAAAAATGATATTGAAAGAGATATAAAGTTTAAAAGAGAACAATTCAAGAAGAAAAATGATGCGAAAGCCTCTAAAACTTCATCGATTGCTATCTACTTTGGCCATAAATACTTGATTTCTGCAGTTCATGACCAAATCATTCAATATATTCCAGACAATTTCAATGAAAAAATGAGACCAAATTGCATCGCATTTGCAGATAATATTCTATTCGGAACTGAAGCTAAAAATTACATTGAAGGAAATTTTCCAAAAAATTTAATTGATGAGAACTTTGATATAAAACAATTACTTGCTAAAAATAGGAACGACTTTCAAAACGAAGAGTTAAGTTCTTATCCGTTCGAATTTATTGGACATGATTATTTGAGAGTCAAATCCAATATCAATTTCATAAAACAGGACTTCAGTATTGAAGCATTAATTGCATTACAAGTATTGGATATCAAATTAGATGCAGAGAAACAATTTGGGAACAGTGTCACAGATGCTTTATTCACTATACCCTCACATTTCAATTTAAGGCAAAAAAAAGCTTTTAGAAATGTGGCCAAAATAGCAGGTCTTGAAAATGTTGATATTTTAAGTGAAATGAGTGCTATTGCTCTTGGATATAGGTTTGAAGGTAATAAAGCCAAAACGATTTCAAAAAGAAAAATGATAATGATTTTTATTATCGATGACTTTGAATGTGAAGCAGCCATTTGCTCTGTTGAAAATAATAAAATTCAATTTATGAGATATAATAATCAAAATTTGTTCAAAAGTTTCAAAAGAAAATTTTACTCTTTATTTTTCAAAGAAGATAAAGAAAAAAATCCAAACGAAGTGATATACAAAGCATTCAAGCATTTGATTAATAATACACTTGATGCAACACGTTTTAGGTATGAAAATATTAATGATTGCATCATCGCTGGCCAATCATTACTTATTCCTCAAATTAAAGAGTGGATCCCTTGTATTTTCAATCGACAATTACTGTTCAGTTGTGATCCATTAGATATCATGATCGACGGCTCAATTGTCTACAGCCAAATGTTAAAAAATCAAATTGAAATGATTGATATTTTCGAAGTTTCTATTTATCCGATAAATATTTTAATAAAAGGGCATCTTTCGAGTTACAAAAAAAATATTCCTAATAGTACATCATTGCCTAAAATTTTTCCTTATGAAATTGATTCTGCAATAAATTCTCATAATCCTATTAAAATATCTGTATTTCAAGAGGATATGTTAGTCAAAGTGATGACCGTCAAATCACCTCACAGAAAAGATTATATTTATGAAAGTTGTAGGAAATTTCATGTTGAATGTCATATTGATGAGTGCGGAGAAATAACATTGAAAATAATAATACCTACTTATAAGAAAACTGAGAATATTGTGGAAATTATTGAATCAGAACTTGGACTGAATGAAGATGAAATTGAGGAGGGAAGAGATATTGTTATCAGATTCGAACAACAGTTCAAAGCAAACATTAAATTAAAAGAAGAAAAATGTTTGACTGACCGAGCAATGGATGATTTGAATAGTAGTTATATTGAAATTAAGAAATTAGTTGATAATAATACTTCTTTACACAAAGTAAAAAAGAAGCTAATAAATGAAGAACTTAAAAAGACTTTAAATTTGATTAATTTGAAAGATTCGAAAAACATTGATATTAAGACTATTGAGGAACAGAAGAAACAATTGGAGAAAACAGTTGATATGTTACTATTTAAGTAAGTATTTTCATTTCAAATGTAAATATTTAAAAAAGCAATTATTCATTTGTTTTTCATTATAGAAAGTAAAAGAAGACTTTTCGAAATAAACCTTTGAATTCATTTGATTTGCTTTTTCACATATAATTTAATAATAACCACAAAATTATAATCAACTTATTTATGATCCATGGTTATTCAAAACTGATATTTATAGCCGAAAATTCCGAACAATGTAAACAGAATTATTATATTTTTTAAGAATGAACTATTTGTAATATTCTTTCTAATTCAAACGGAAATTAAAATAAACATGGAATAAAGCAATTCAAATGAACGAAAACTGAGTTACTAATTTCTCCATATCGTCACATCATTGCTATATCATTCCGACTTAAATTTTTTGACAAAATGAGTTATTGACATTTATTCATATAGAGCATAAATAGACCTTTTGTGTTCTTAGAATTTTACAATAATGCAAACTTATTCAATTCGTTTTAAAAAATGCTAATAAATTTCGAAAATGAATTCATCTCGTTCAAAAAAATTGACAAAATAAGTTTGGTTAATTTTGTTTGAGAGAAGTTGAATTTGACACAGAAAGCGCTTTTCCATAATAAAATTTGAGCATATTTAGTTATGAGTTTATTTAATAAGGGAAAGAGATTTGTGACCGAGGCGCACTTTTCACATATCTTTATTAAAAAGCGATTTTACGATGAAGTTTTAGTTGGTTAGGTTAGGTGAAATCAATAACGATAGGTAAATAAATGTACAATATTCAACTAATAATACCGTTTCTGCGAATTTTTTCTTCTAACCAATAATTTATGTTAAAAGTTTTGTATTTTCTTGAGCTAAGTCTTGTATTTTTCGCATAATTTTTATTTCAGCAGTACTATTATCAAAATCGAACTTTTTTTCGCAAACAAATGACACAATGAGGACCCTTTTAGCAGAATTCATAGTTCAATATAAACCGTTTGCTGGGGTTTCTAATATTTTCAATCCCTCATTTCCAGTTTAAAATTCTCCGTTATCCCCGATCTATTCAAACCCAAAAAGTTGTCATTTCCTTGCTATCATTAATGGTTGAAACAGTATTTTTGGTTTGTTCAAGCTAAAAATATTTTTACTTCAATAGTGCATGATTTCCAACAATATTTCGGAATGCTACGCGTCATCCATTAGGAATATATGATATTTTATAGCTTCCTCTGCGCTGCAAGTAAATCAGGTTCTGCTTATTCTCTCATAATTTGAGTTGAATAGGGAATTTTTTCGAAATGAAGTAAATATTTGACCCTATTTTTAATAAATATTGATTAAATATTTGAACACTTTTCAGTTAATATTAAATTCAAAATTTAGGGCATGATGAATTAATATAATTCAGGCAATTATATATCAATTTCAAGTTTTTTAGGATAAGAATAATAAAAACTTGATCTTATTTACATGAATAATGTTTATGCAGTTTTTATCTTGCTGAAACTAAAGACGTCTTTTAACCTTAACGTTATTCACATTTCAAGTTATAACTAAATTCTTTCAAATCAGATAATATTTCGACCTAGTTTGAATTGAAAAATTGAAATAAATTTTTATTGTTTCTCGATAATTTACCGAGCTTTTAAGTAAGAATTTTTTTCCCGATTGAAATTATTGTAGTTCCGGTTTTCTAACCCGAGCATGAAAACTTTGCTGAACAAATATGTGCGAAATTCGAGTTCTCTGACCAGATTGGGAACTTTTTTTAATTGCAGCTATTAGTGTTCTTCAAGTTAAAAAAGTTTGAAGGAAATAAAATATACACTTTTTGAGTTAGGGTTTTTTGAAAATCAATAATCTCCCATAGAGCCAATTATAAAGAAAATCACTAGAAAATTAATATCTCATAAAATTTTAAAGTAAGAATTTTTTAATTATTTTTCCCAATAAATGGATAACATTCGAGACCCACTAAAACCCCCTTCCCATGGAACATCCCAAATCGAAATTTCTACTTTCGGTAGTTTTTAAATCAAAACAATCTAAATTCGAGTTCTGTGATGAAGACCCAGTCATGTTTATCTTTATTTGTTTATGAAGAGATAAACATTATATAAATATCTCTTCAACAAAGGATATAAAATTTTAAGTGCATAACAACGGTTACCAATGTTGAAGTCATGGATACCTTCATACGCATTATCGAAGATAATATTTTTGTTGAAATAATAGAAAAAGTTAATTTAATATTATCAATTTCTCAACAGTTTAAATATTTCTTAACTTAATTTATTATAAAATGTCTACACAAACAGGTTCTTATGATGAGAACAAGAGATGGAATAAAGTAGAAGAAAAAATCAGAAAACATTTCAATCCACATGAAATGAACAAAATACTAAGTAAATCAAATTTTAATATAAAGCCAAAAAGCAACTCATCTAATCATGAAAAATATCATGGTGTTTCTGGTTATAAATCGAGTTTATTGAGAAATTTTGAAGAACGCATCCAATTGTTGGACAAAAAAATAAAATCTATTAATATTGATGGTCACGAAAATAGATTTCTTCCATTGAATGCCAAATGCGATAAACTGGTCAAAGAATTGGACTCTTTGGGAGAATTATCTGATTCAAACTCCGCTTCATTGAGAGATAAAAGAAAGGAATGTATATTGAGTGTCAAAAAGTCAGCCAAATTTCTGAATGAATCCGCATTTGAAAATTTAGAAATATTATTAAATATCGTGTACTCCATTCAAAATGATTGGGATCAACAATTGCTTAATGAGTTTGATAAAATAAGACAATTTCTTGAAGGAAAAAAGAGTTCGACTCTTAAAGATATTGATGACTTCAGATTTTTCTTAGAAGATATCTTTAATCAATATAAATAAATAGTAATGATTATATTTAAGGTTTTTCTATTTAATTTTATGCTTATTTGTAAGTTGAAAATTAATTTGCAACTTAGTTAATTAAATGAAACTTATGATTTATGTCTATTTCCAAATTTTTTTCATTTTTTCAATTTATGATTCTCAAAACCTCAGCAATGTTCAGATTTCAGTCTAAATTTCAGTTAATGAACCATATTATCATTTAATACAGTATAAACGTGAAGGGAAAATTTAATTGACAAGAAAAAATATTTTTTTGGAAGTCCTTTACATGATTTTGACTGTGGACTATTCTGATCATGTTCATTTATATTATACTTTTCAAAAGTCTATTAGCCTTTTTGTACAATAGTAGGATAAGGCTGCCAGATCTCAGGGATTAGACCGGAGTCTCCGGTTTTTGGGGGTCACCTCCCTGGAAAATAACACAATTAATGCTTGGTACCCCTTTGCTTTTTATTGGAATTTTAAGAAAAGCAGTTCTTTCATATTTTCCTCCGGTTTTTGGGTCACTCCGACCTGGCACCCGTATAGTACACCGGTTGGCTCAAAAGTCTTTGCGCTTTTCATAATTTTTATTTATAATTTTCAAATAAAAGTAGTTACAAATAAATTTTTATACTTAATTAGTCAAAATAGATCTCATTTTCATTAAAACATTGCCCCAAGATAAGGACTT
>JAQFXV010002177.1:0-11036 GCA_034694065.1 Camisia spinifer
ATTAGATTTTTCAAAATTGAGTTTCATGACTAATAGGTTTCTTCTCTCAGTCCTAATGTTGGTTAACTTACTATTCATTATACATATAAAAAAAATTTCATTAGTGAATTTTTTTTAATAAAGATAGAGTTAATAGCTTATAAACTTTATTTATGAGCTATGCATTCTTCTAGACATGATAAATCCTTTGTCTGAGAAGAGTTCAGTGATTTAAGACGTTAACTTTGCATTTTAAAGAGTTTATCTCATCTTTTTAAAAATTTACGACGAAGATAAACATAAACTTTATTCATATATGTGTCTGAAATTTTTAAAAAGGGATGTAAGCGAACTCTGCATATGAATTGTCATGAAATGCGCAAAATTGAACTAACTAGTTATTAGTTTATTGATAAAAGAAAAACATTTAAAGCTCAATTTATGCTACAGTTTGAGCCCTATTTGCTGACATTCCCTTTCTTAAATAGAAGCCGAGAAAAATTAAAAGTTTTAATCAAATCGAAATTAAGAAACAAAATGAAGAACTCAAATCAAAGAGTAGTAATGTGTTGAAGTCAAAGAAAAAGTGGAAAAGAATCCGATTTTTTGCAAGTAAAATAGAAAGACAGTAAAACAGAACAAAATTTCATAAAGTGAAATACATCAAACTATTTGAATGCGAAACATCATTAAATGAAAGTGAGATTTCAATCTATTTTTTGAAGGAAATTTTTATGATAAAAAGGAATTTCCTTCTCTTAATTAAGAAACTTGTTTCAAAGTTACATCTAAATTTTAAAACCAATTTTTTTTATTCTAAAGCATCATCCAACTTATGTTACTATTAAAAAAAACTAATAATTTTCTGAAAAATTTCGCATTTAAAGTGTGTGGAAATTATAATTAATGCGATCAATGCTTTTAAAAAAATTCATTAAAGTTTTCATCGCTTGAAATATTATTTAGTTGAGTGAATTTTATTTTATTTTTTAAAATTTTTTTGCATACTGTAAGCAATCAATTAAATATGATTGATCTTTTCGTGATTTCGAGTTCTAGATGCCTGCTGCTTTCATAATGAGATTAGTGCAAAAAATCAGTATCTTTGCTTTAATATTGAAATAACTTTGGTTTTATGAAAAATTGTTATACTGTATTAAGTTATTGCGGTTGTCATCAATCTCAGTTTTTTTTTCATACACTGACTTAATTCATGTAAAATCGTTTTTGAAAATTAAGCCCAGATTAAAATGGTCTATCTTTTCTCAATATATGGCCTTAATATTTGAAGAAGAAAATACATGGGTTATGTATAAGATACATCGAAAATTCTCATTATGCAGTCTGGAAACCGAATTTTGAATTTTAAACATTAGATTAAAGTCATCTGCTCCATTTTATTGATATCTTTAAAACATTCTTAAAGTGAAAAAATCTAAAAGCAAGGCAAAAAACAAAATCTATTTCATCGCTTTTAATGTTAGTAGTTATTTGACTTTAACTTATAAGTTATTTGTTATAAATTCTTATTTGATTCAAAGATAAAGACTTCGCAAATCCAAAATTACTGTGTCCGCAACATGTCTAAACTCTATTTTAAGTTATAAATTATTATCACATTTGTAGCGAATGTAAATGTAATTTCTATTTTTATATTTGATAAAATAATTGTAATGCTGCCGAACCTAAAGTTTAATTATCGCCGAAATAATTGATCTCTACAACATAATTGATCCATATGCCTATTTTTGGATGATGAGTTTTTTCCTTTGCATATTACGAAGTATATTTAAATTTCTAACTGTCTCAAAATCAGTTCAATAAAATCAAAAAATCCGGTATATTTAAACTATGAGGAAATTAACTATAGATAATTTTAATGATTTGATTTAACTTATCTGAAATAAAAGAGACACAAAATGTGTCATCATATACATGGAAAAGGGGTCTTGAACTTCGCATTTCTAAAGATAAGGAATTTTAAAATGTAAATAAACTAACGTTAGAAACCATTAGATAAATGAAAGCATTTCTTTGATAAAATTCAATATGGATTCCAAATAAGAAATTAAATTTTCTAAGTTTTCAAAGTTTTATAGCAATCATATTTTCAGGAATGTATTATTTAGTCTATATTTTAGCTGCATTTGGAATTTTCTCTCTGTTAATTTTATTTATAAAATTTATTGTGTGGTCATTAAACTGTGATATTGAAAAGCAATTCGTACCAATTGGCGAGAGTGAGGTCTACACCATGAGAAGTAATTCGTTAATTAATGAAACCGAAGCTATTGATCAAATGGATAAAATGCTTGAACAGGTTAAGAAATAAAAGATTCTATTTTGAGAGTTAAGGCATACTATATTTTCAGTCAAACAATTATTTAATGAAAAAATAATAAAAACAGTTGAAAAGAAAGGAAAAAATTCATCTTCAATAAGCATTATTCAAAATTTTTATGAATGCTTTATCTGTATATTTTAGTTATAAGTTGAGAAAAAGAGAGTTTAATATTTCGAACTTTCAATTTAAATTAGATATTTCTCAATTAAAAAAATACATAAGTATTTGTCATCATTGGTATTAATATTGAAATTATCTGTTTACTTTTTATAAGGCTTTTAACTTTCACAGTTTTTAATTGAGAAGATTTTTTATTTTTCTAATTAAAGTTGGAACCATTAAACTCTCAAATTATAGCTCAAAATACAGATAAAGCATTCATCGCAATTTTTAAAAAATGCTTATCGAAGATGAACTTTTCAAAAGTTATATTAAATTTTTCGATATTTTTTCAAACAGTATACAATACCTAAAACAATAATTTCCCGGCAATGCATTTGTCCATTTTGTGCTAAAGAAGTTGATAAACTAATGATAAAAGATCATAATTCGAATGTATGTGATGAAAACGAAATAACTGTTGATGAGATCGATGGAGAGAAGCGTAATGACGATGTTATTGTTGAATTGATTGAAGATGATAGTACTGTAATTGAAGTTCATCAAATTATTACTGTCAATGATGGAAGTGAAGACATGCAATGCAAAAAATACAATAATGTTGTATCGGAGTTGAAAAATAAATTTAAATCTCAAAATATTATTATTGAGTTAGAAGAAGGGCAAAGTCAAGTTGATCAATGATTGGTTTATTCAAAAACCATTTTCCTTAAGGTTTGGAATTATTATGCGATAAATTGATATTTTATTGATCAACGTTCAGATTTAATTCAAATTGTTTCATTTAAATTAAATATTTGCATCAATTATATTTGATTATTTACTGTAACTAAAGGAGTGTGTGATCTATTTTTTAGGTTTAGTTTCTTAAATAAAGCTAAAAATATTATAAATGAGGAAGAGATATGAAGCCCTAATTGTTAACGATTAAGATAACGTCACAAACAAACTTAATTCTTTAATGTCAATTTTCTATATTTTTTGTTTCGGGATAAAATCAAGAAAATTAAAATTTTTGAAATAATGAGCTGTCTAACGCTCATAAACTTACCATGAATCGACTCATTAATTTTTTGATGAATATATTTTTTATAAGTAGACCTTCGCTCAATCAATCAATTAATAATGTATCATTAAAAAGTCTTAACGCTCAAAAAATTCTTCGCAGGCTGTTCAAGAAATTTAATTCCTTACATTGATTTAGATAGGGAAATTTAAATAAATAATCTAGAACCCAACTGTATCTTATTTTTAATGAAGCATTGTTTCAATATGCACCATAATTGCATTCATGTTATGCATAAAGAATGTATTGATGAAAATATTAAGATTTATTCAATTTTACAGTTTATATATTACCAAAAATCATGCAATACAAAATTTAAATAGTTTTAGATAAGTTCAAATTAAAATTACAGTTTTCCTCTAAAAATATATGAAAACTGAAATTTTTAACTGAAGCTTATCTGAAACAATATATTGCATGATTTTTTGTAATATAAACATCGTAAAATTGAATAAATCCTAATATTTCTACATTCTTTACACATCATATGCTTAATGAAACAATTGGTTTCAAATATGTTACAGTTTATTTATTTAAATTTCCTCAAAAATATATTCATCAAAATATCAGTGTTAGGCGTATTTAGTGTTAATCATTAAGTAATTTTCCTCTTTATATTCAGTTCTCAACAGAAAAAGATTTGAAAATTTAATAACTTATAATAGAAAATAAAATTTGAAAGAAGCTTTAATCATTGCACTTATACATATTTTTCGGAATCTTCATAATTTATTTTAAATTCACACACTTTGTCAGTAAATATTTTATGTTTAATAGTTTGCATTTTATTAGCTTATGACTAATTTGTTAAAAGTAGAATCATTTTCTTCATTTCAATGTAAAGGTGAAAAGTTTATGTACATTAAAATTTTAATTGACTGTCATTTGAGTAAATGATAAATTACCTTATTAAAAATTTAATTGTTCAGATTCACATCAGGTCTTTGATGACTAAATCATGATGTGAATATATTTGTGATAAGTACTCATCGTAAAGTCGTAAAAGTTTTTATTTTATGAATCAAGAAGTGAAGCTCAAAAATATCCATTTAATGGCTTAATTTACAATATTATTTCTTTTGAAGTTTTCCAATAGAAGACGCTATTATTTGTAATTTTATATCGATCAATAATTACAAATAATGAATAAATTGGTAAAATAATTGAAAAAAACGTCGTCATCCATGCATCCGACGATTGCCTTAAACAACTGATATTTTAAAAATTGATCAAAAGTCGAGAAAATAAGAAAAGTTTTTCAAGAAGAGCTTTTACTTTAACAAACTTCTATTTCAATTCAAAATCAAGAACATTAAGTTTTTTGCATTAGATATTAATTTTCGATCAACTGAAATTATAATTCATTGTACAGAAAAGTTTTAAAAAAATACTGTATTTCATTTAGTTAATCAATGAGCTGTACATTTTAGCAAACATGGACTTCTTTGAATGCAAAGGTCTTTATGATGAATCACAACAAATTAGACCCGTATACGGATAGACACTGATTTTCTAATTAGGTAAAGTTCGCGGTTTCAAACCATTTCCCCGGACTTTCTGACACCATATAATTAAAACTTGTTTCTTTCAAAAAGGCGTAAAAATATTCATGAAAATTTCATTTTAACAGTTATGCACTCAAAAACTTTAGAAAATAAAGTTTTTTAATGCCTAAATGTATGCCTTATGTTATATGGAGGTGATGTGCAGTGTCATATTCTGTATAATTTCTAATAGAATGAGGTCTGTGTAGGCGTACAGACATGATAAATATTATCAATTAATTTTTTTATTAAGCAAATAAACATTTTTAATCATGCTTTGAATCAGATTCATTTGCAAAAATTCAAAAATCTTGACAATAAATGAAAAGATAAGTATAAGTCTATTGATGATAAAAGATAATGATATGTTTGGCCTAATCTAAAAGTTGTCGATCAACATAACTTATATCAATGTTAGTATTTTGTACGAGTCTGTTTTCGAGATTGGAATTTAAGTTTTATAGGAAAAATTATCAGGACAAGGATGAGAAGTGGGTCAATGCCAAAGATTACATGAAGAAAGCTATTAATGCTTATATGATTGACTCTCTACATAGACTCCATATTGCGAAGAAAAAGAAAGTTTTTTTTATCATTAAATGTGTAGGATATGTATTACCATATCTTTCGAATCGAATTGAGTTTACATGATTTGATATTATAAACTTACAAAGTATAATGTTGTTTATTTTGTTTTGAAGATTATCAAAGTATGCAAACATTTAACTTTACAATGGCTTTGGATTGATAATGAGGAAAAATTAACAATTTTTATTAGAATCTCTCTCTCTCTCTCTCTCTCTCTCTCTCTCTCTCTCTCTCTCTCGCTTTCTCTCTTTCTAAAATTTTTTAACGCTGCGATACATTAAATAAAGGCAAAATTTCTCAATTTTAATTAGTTATACATAATCAGGTCATTTTTGAAAGAGACAAATTGCGGGTCATTTCGGGAAATAATTAGATAATTATACTATGTTTAAGAAAGAACAAAATAAAATTCAGTCATTAAAATAGTTTAAATAAATGTCTCAATTACATCATGTTTCAATTTAAATAAAATTTCAAGTTCAAAATATAATTATTCGGAAAATTTAATGCATTTTTAATTTTCAATCTTTTCTAAGTATCAAATTCGCTTTTTAAAAATAATTGAATTTCTAAAAATTCATGACTTGAGCCAAACTCCCACATAATTTTCTGTGTTTGTAAGTCTGATTAAGTAGCTTATTTAAATTAGCCATGCTAATTATTGCGTATTACGGCATATTGTATGCTCATAAACTTTTTATACTCATGATATCATTAAAATTGCTAAATACTGATGCAGTTATAAGATTAATTAGTTTTCTTATTTTTCTCAAATATCATTTTTAATTTTTATAATCTTCACAGTGAATACATATCTAGAGGAACATATCAATCATAATGAAGGTTGTCTGGACTTCAACTTTTTTTTATAATTAATGCCATGAATGCCATTGAGATGATCATAAATTTTTATTGAGAACTTGCGAACTGTAATTATAATTTCATGTTTGATGTTTCTGGAGATGTCATGAAAGTGATTAAAATTAATGCATACATTTCTATGTTAAGGTTTATTAAACTAAATTAACAATTACATCTTTATCAATAAGTATGTGGTACAAGTATTTGAGAAAAATGATTTAAACTCAATGGAATATTTCATAATAAAACACACTATCTCTCAAACAAACATGAATTTATTGCTTCATATCAGTGAAAAACAATCAATGTTAGTATAAATGGCAGTTGAATAAGAACATTAACATAGATTTTTGAAAAATAAGACTATAAGTTAGTAAATCGGAAAATGACTTTGAAATCATGTGTAAAATAATATAGAATTTGAAATATCGTATTGTATGATAAATGTATAAAAATAAAAAATAAGAATCAATAAAAACTTTCTAATAAGAGTATTGATATCTTTGCGGCGGTGAGTTATTAGGCGTGTGTTCAATACTAAAATGAGTGAAAGCCCCTCCTGATAATGGGTTATCGTTAGGTCCCGGTGCTTGTGGCCACTGACCAGTGGCTAAATCAGCTCTCGGTGGTGAAGACCATTTGGCTGAAGGGGGACTATTCTGTTGCCATTGAGCTGATGGTGGGCTTGGATTTGGTGGTTGAGACCATTGATCCGATTCTAAATCAGCTCTCGGCGGTGAAGACCATTTAGCTGAAGAGGGATTATTTTGTTGCCATTGAGTTGATGGTGGGCTCGGGTTTGGTGGTTGAGACCATTGATCCGATGCTAAATCAGTAGCAGGTACATTTTGCCAATCACCTTTTGGTGAATCATTTTTCGGTGGTTGAGACCATTTGGCGGCTCCAGGATATGGTACAGTCAATTCACCGGCGTTTGGATTTGTTTGAGGTGCAACTGGCCATTGGACAGAAGGGACGTTGTTTTGATTTTGATTATCATAAGATTTCTGCGCACTCTGCCATTGATGCTGAATCTTTGAGGTCCAACTTTGGCTAGATTTTGCTTTGTTCCAGTTCTGTTGTTCGGAATTCCAAGTATTCCAGTCTGCGCTATTGCTCTTTTGGTTGTTTTTCCAGCTGTTAGTATTTGTGTTGTCCCATTGATTTTGTGATCTTTCGTCCCATTGTCGCTCTGATTCTACAGTTGGTGGTGATGGTTGTGGTGGTTGTGGCTGAGGTACAGGTGCTGGTGTGGGTGGAGCTGCGTTCCAACTAGGATTTACTGAGTTCCAGCTTGTTTGTGGTTGGGTCCAACTACTTGATCCCCAATTTCTCCATGTTCCAGTTCTCATTTTATTCCAGACATCCTGTTGTATTTGGTAAGATGGATCTCCTTGTTGAAAGAGTTGCGCTTGTTTTATAGCTTCAGGATCTGGTCCTATATCACCTGATGCACTATAACCATTAGCTCCAGCCCGATATTGGACAATCCTTCATAAAATCATCATTGTGTCAAAATTTTATTCCTCAAGTAATATTTTAAGCAATTTTAATGAATTTATTCATGGATTTTCCACTTATTTGAAATTTAAAACTGTAAGTTCACAACTTTTTGAGGAAACATAATTTTCAGAAATATAGTGAAAATGCATAAAATATTGCATATGGGGTGGAATAATCAAACTTTTTTTGTATTATTTCCCATAATTATAAATACAAAATGAGTTTGCTCAATGAAAGTGACATAGTAAAGTTTTGAAAGTATCACGCCGATCATTAAAATTGTTTTGCTCATAACAAAATGTTTTTGAATTTGAGTACTTAATTATTTAAGGAGAAGATGAATTTATACATTATCGATGCACCAAACCTAAATTCGCAAAATAACATATATTGTAGTATTTTATTGTTGAAGTAAATTCAGAAAATTCAATATCTTCCATTGTATGCTCAAGTTTAGCATTGAATAGACCAGTGTTGGGCAGTTAATAGTTTATATGGTTGATAGAAAAACTCAAATTAAAATGAAAACATTTAACTAACTATGTTCAAATTTCATACTTTTCTATCTTATGATTGAATTTCACTGAAATTAATTCAATGTAATTTCGCTTATCACACTTAGACACAATTATTCTATTAGTTTCAAAAGTCATTCTAGAGTAAAAGGTGATTATTTAAAGAAATAAAAAGGCAGTGCACAAAAATATCGTTTCCATTCCGTTATATTAATTTTGAGAAATATATAATATCCAAACCTGAGTTTTCCATTAGGATCGACATAACCATATTTACCAGTTACGCTTCCATCATGACTCCTCTGTTCTTCACGGAAGCTTTGAGCGGGTCCATCATTACCAGTTGAATATGAAAACTGATAAGATGTGGGAATAGCTTGTATTTCATCTTCCGGTTTGGATTCATTATCAGCGCATACAATAGCGAACAAAATCGATAAGACCTAAAGAACAAGTTGAAAAATAATTGATCCGATGAAATACATCTTGATATTAATGTTTAAATCGATAAAATAAAAAAAGATGACTAACTATTTTCCGCATTTTAACAAAGTTAACAGTTTGCACACTTTGGTTGTTTACCCACAAGTGATATTAATCTCAATGAAAAATTTTTGTTTCACGAATGTATAACTGATTATGAAATTATAAATGAATTATTCAAGACATGAAACATAGAATTCAAAAACAAACTCAAAAAAGTAAATCACTTTCCTTTTTATAAAAGTGAAAATGAATCTTAACCTTATGTCATAAAAAACGAGTTTCAATAATAAGTGGGAGAAAGAATTTTTTCTAAAACCAATTTTGCATTTTGTATGAATACTACCTTTTAATAGCCATTACTCGAGGGGAGAGAAGTTCTTGAAGAAGAGATTAATAATGAATAGGGAGGGAGTGAAGAACATACGCATTGAGGGCATGTTGAATATGAGGATTCAATACCTTTTTCTTCTTTTTTAGACACCGCCTGAACCTTGAATAGCAATATAACTGAAGACTACTTCGAAATAAATAGCAATTTATTTGTTCATCAGTTATTTGGAGAGAAATTAATATCTGGTATAATGTATGCAATTTTGGGTTTGTTATTGCTTTTATAATATTAGGGATAAGCCAACTGGTTATCATTTTATTTTGCATTTTTTCGAAAATGACTCACAATTTGCTAATGATTCTATGAATAGGATCTTATTTAAAACATAATAAAAGTTTTCGCTTTCGTAAAACAAAAAATATTTTTATTAGTTTTTTCCTTTATTATCCTTATTATAAAACAGTTTTCATTAGTCTCGCAATTGTGAAACTTTAAAACACTTCAAAAATTTCTTCAGTTTTATAAAATCACTCGTTTCGAGCATTTTTATTAAGCAAAATATCAAAATTCATTTGAGAGTCGAAATTAATTTCAATTAATAAAATTTGATGCCATATAAACTGATTTTTAGAAAAGTTACATGAAATTGAATTTAATGTCAATTTTTAAAATAAAATAAGAATTTAAGTTTCTGAAAATTTCTGTCCAATTCCATAAGAATTCTATAAAAACTAATACCTTAATTGAATTTTTTATCAATTTTTAGAAATAAAATAATTATTTTAAGTGAAGAGTTGAGAATGTTTATACCAATTCTATAAGAGCTATATAAAAACTCATACCTTAATTATTTTTCTCAATCAAATTAAAGTTCTTTCAATCAAATTTTTTAATCATCCCATATTGAAGCCGAATCAGTGCATAGATTCTGAATTTCTCCTGTGTTTGTACTTCTACTTCATCTGATGTCATCTCAATAAATCATTTAATGAAAATTTCAAACAAAGACGTCATGAAATTTTCTCGTAATGAAAAAGGAGCAAATTCTCAGAAATAAATCAATATAAGTCGAATACCTGTTGAGACTTAAATATAACTATTAATGCTTCTTAACTTATCAAATATTTAAATTGATTTCAAAAGTTATTATGACTTCATTTCACAAATTGTGAGTATGTAAAATTCATGATTGTCTAATGTATTTTGTGTTGAATTTTTCAATTTGGCCGAAACTGGACAAAAGGCGTCCAGTTTAGGGTGCCGACTGGACACTGGACATTTGAGCGACAAAACTGGAAAGTCCAGTTGGTCACCCTATCTCTAATTTGTCATTCTCTAACATTATCTAGTCATTATTTATTTAGAGTTCTATTTTTAATACTATTACTATGAGTTTCATTATTAAAGGCGAAAAATTTTTTCTATTACTTGACTGTATAAAAACATGTCATACATGAAAGTATATATAGGGCTGTCACCTGTCAAGATTTGGTCTTGATTTACAAGATTTTAGACTTCTGGTCAAGAATCAAGAGTAGACCCGAATCTTGACGTTGATTGTCAAGATTTGGGTTTTATAAGTTTGAAAAAGGTTAAGAACGTAAAATATTTAAGAATTATTTTGAGAAATGTTCTCTTTTTTAATTGATGAGCTTCAAATCAGTTTGTTTTGCTTTATTTGTTCAAAGCAACAAATCCC
>JAQFXV010002178.1:0-11035 GCA_034694065.1 Camisia spinifer
TTAAACTAAAATCATATTTGATTCATAATTTAAAAATTGATTTTGAATTATTAATTAATTAGTTTCGACATTTGTCGTTCTTTTAACCCGGACCATTTGCATCACATAAATATTTTATCATAAACAGTGAATTTAAATAATTTAGAGTAAAATTTAAGTTAACTTTAGTTTCAATGCATGCAAAGTGCAGTTTTAAGATATTTGTATAAATAGTTTTTCGGGTAAAACAGAGCTTATTTATAGGTTAAGAGAATATTATGTAATAAATTTTGACATTGATCTCGAAAATTTAAAAAGTTCTTTTATAAGTTGAAAAAACTTGAAATCCGGTAAAAATGTTACATTTGATGCGATTATAGGAGTATTCAATGTATGATAAAAACTGTGCAATAAGTCAGAGATTTTTGAAACGCATACATAATAATAATATTTTTCTATTTTGAACAAAAAAATGTTGAAAAAAATCAAATTTTTTTTATAAAGTATGGAAATCCTGTCTGCCCTTGAATTTGTGTCAAAATGATAAACAGTAAACTAATATTTATTTTTCAATTTAATTAATACCAATTAAAAATATCTTTGACACTAATCTAATCATTCAAATTAAAAGTAATAGAAATCAAAGTCTTGTCTACAGTATAAAAATAATTTTAATTTATTATCTTTTAAGTATTTTTCCATTTAAACCAATTAAAGTTAACCCATGAAGAAAAGCTACCAGATTAGCTTAAATTAACATTTTATTCCGTTTAATGACTATAAAAATGATAATGAAGCTCTCAAATTATGTCATTTCTAACTATCGCTTAATTTCTAGTTCGAAATTAAATAACGATTATCTCGTTTTTAACCTCATTTGATTTCAGTATAATTTAATAATTAAAGTAATAAATGATTTTTATACTAAAAATTATACCATCATGAAAAAATTCAATATGAATATCAATGAGTACTTCAGATTATCATAAAATTTCTATCTATCAATTTAGAACTTTTTTGCATCAAAATGAAGATAATTATCTAAAATTATTCAATTAATTAAGAGACATAACAAAAAATGATGACAGATTTTTCTTCATTTCCATAATTAGTTAAATGAAATTCATATACAGGTATATACAATAGAGATATGGAAAACCTGGCACCACATCCACATTTTCTTAAATTCAAGATAAGATTTAACATTAAACCTGATATATGAAAATCTCTTTGATCATAAAATATCATTTTGATATTTTGGGATTAATTTTTTTTTCTATTTGAAACTTAGGTTGTGAATTAAAAAAATATATTCTTCTTCAGCGAATAGGATAGTATTTTAAGCTCCACATGCATTATAGTGTGTATAAAAACCAGATTTAATAATATCATCAATCAATCCATTGGATATTTTAGATTAAATTTCGAAGTTATAAGATTTTCTACCTGATAAACGTTTTATATTGCATAAAATCAAGTTTTGCAAATACGAAATGAGATATTTATTATCGATCTGATCCTATCTATTCGTGAGGTTTGCTCAAAACATGTGACTTTAAGGATATCAAATTTTATCACGCCTTTGAAAATGAGATTTTTGCTCGTGATATAAATATGAAGATCTTTAATTAATTTTATTCATCAGTTCTTATAAATTATATGACTATTTGAAAAGAAAAAAGACTTAGCTTATAGGTTATTTTTGAAATAAGTTAACTGTCTTATCAATGTATTAGAATTATGAACTTGAAAAATAATTTAATCGCTGAATCTTATCAATGCAAAAATTGAAAAAATCAATGCATTTTGATTAATAATCACAACTTTTATTTAAAAAAATGTTTATTGATTAATAGTTCTTATTCCCAGAGTTAACAACTTTATTATCAATGCCTTCAATTTTTTCAACTATTTATGTTTGAAATTAAAAAAATTTCATAATTCTAATGCATTGATAAGACAACTTATTTCAAGCATAACCTATAAGTCAGACCTTTTCCTTTGTAATGATCATACAAAATGCATGCTATTTTCTCAGCCAAGTTATTAAAACAATATATGATTTTTTCAACAGTTATCTCTCTATCACTGATGTTATTCCGATCAGCGATATGTCAGTTCCCATGCAATCGAAGAGTTGACAAAAATGGATTTTCATTAACAGAAACAGAAATATTATGCGATTATTTAAAAACTGGTGAAACAAAGCCTTTAATGATCGGAAAGATGTTGAACAACTTCGATGTACAAAGTCTTGGCTCTGAAAGCAATAGTTGGGTTTTGAGATTTCGAGACCGTTTCGGTAAAGTTCGATCACTTGTTTTCTCGAATTTGGAGAAGAGCAAAAAATTACTTTCGATCCCGCGTAAGATTTTTGGCAATTTCGAAGAAGTGATCGGTGACAGCAATTGGAACCCGAAGTTAGTTAAAGATAGTATCGGAAAGTTATGGTTAAGCCCGAAAAAAGTTGACTTTGATGGGAGACCCCCCTCAAAGTCCACATTTTCTGATATTTTCAGATCCGTTTCGACGATATGGAAGCCAAAGAAGTATATGATTCATGATTTGAAGAAAAATGCGAATGATTTGGTTTTGAATAATAGACGGATGACTGAGAATAGAGAAAAATTTGGCAAATCTATGAAATCGGTAGAAATGCCTAAAAAAGTTGAGATAAAAGTTTATGATCCGAAATATTTAGAAATAATTTCAAGAATCAATCATATGTCGGATGCGATCAAAAATGCTGAGAAAGAATTGGAAACTAAAGCAGAAAAATCTGAATTAAAAATTGAAGACTCGATAATTGAGAATAATTCAAGCGAAACAACTTTTGATGAAACAAAAGAGAGTAAAAGGCTTACATTAAAACGAATAAAACAGAACAAAAATAAACTATCAATTGAGAAACCAGAGATGAAAAGACATCAAATACAAGCTCAATATTCGGGATCAGACTTAACAAAAATAAGGCCATCAGAAACAGATCAGGACTTAATTAATCCAACATTTATATCAAAATATCAAGCATTGCCACCATTGAAAAGAATACCCTTATCGTCGACTATCATTACCGTTAAGCCAAACATATGGCCAAATAAGTTAATAATGCCAAAGATGGCACCGCCGACACCATTGATATCTCCGACATCAGTGCTATCGCTGCCGATAGACTTCGCGCAAACCATTCTTCCGGAGCCGACCTCTGATTTCGACACTTTTACATATAGGGATGCAGTCATTGCTGATGATTCACAACAATTCTCAACTTTTGATAAGGATTTGAATGTTTTTGCGAAGTTTAAAATTAATGATAATTAAGTTTTTTCACATTGATCTTTTTCTTTATTTATTTTTTCAAACATTTATTCATTCAAATAATTTTGTCTTTTGATAATTTTTTCGGTGCCAATCACTGTCTGTGATATTAGTTTAGTTGGAAATTAATTCATCAACTTTTATATCAATACTCAATGTTTTAATTAAAGTATATTTAGTGTCAAAGTTTTTAATTTAAATTATTTCATTAACAAATTTTTATATTTATTTCTGTACATCTTTTGAATTTTTGAAAATTATAACAAGAATTAAAATACAAGAAATCTTACAAATCCTGTTCTCAAGATATTGTGGAAAATGATAATTTTGATGTTAAATAAAGTTTAGGTTCGACTTCGGTAGCATTACATTTATTTATTAAAAAACACTCAAACAGAAAATACATATAAAGCTCTCTATAGAGTTGTAACAATGTTATACTGTAACTAATTTATAAAAACTACGTGTGCACACAATTACTTGATTACATAATAATTTCAGTAACTATAATGAATAACAGGATTTGATTAATATAGAAAACATTCTTTGCTTTCATTAAAACAATTAAAAGGATGTTCACATAATCAGCTAAATTCCTAAAACATTGATCCACTACAATATGTTTAGATATAAAAATGTATTCTTGACAAAAACTCTGAACTTTTAACGAACAAGACTTATTCATTGTGAATATTAAGTAAAATTTAGAGTTGGATCAATTATATAATTTTATTATGAACCTTAATAAAAAAAATTGATAGAATTTTGAAGGAAATTTTTTCTCAGGTCGGAGAAGTCGCTCGATTTTTTAGGATCTTATCAGGACTTTATCAGCATCACATTGGATCATTTGAATTCAGAATAATAATCTGATTGGACTGATAAAAGCCTGAAGTCAAATAATACATATCATGTTATTTTTTACTCCAAACCTGAAGAATCAAATATAAAGATGGGATCTTCACTTAAATTAATTAATTAGTTTCATGTTTAGTTTGTCTCATGTTTTTTAAAGTTATTCAAATTCATCGAATGCTAAGCTTCCTGACAAATATTTGTATCCATGCTTAGAAATTGCCTGTGTATGTGATATTTAAAAACCTTAAATAATGAATTTTTTTCTTTCTTTATTTTCTGTTTATAATTAATTTAACGACAGTTTTTTTTATGGACACCACATTATGAGCCAATTGTTAACAATTATAAATTTTTGTTAAATATTTTGTAACCTATCTTTTTTATAACAGATTGGTTATGAAAACTCTTACTTTGGAAAAACTGAGTTCAAAAACTTGAATTATAAAAAATAAACGCCAAACAATTTGATAAAAAAATTTATCTCTTTTTAATCATCAATAAGTTAAACACTTTTTTAATGGAAATATAATTGAAATATTTACCTATCGAACTATTCAATAAAAAATTCAGGTTAATATTGAAGATAATGTTTTTAACTATTTATTGAGATCATCAATTAGAAATAGGTCATGAAAAACGAACTCATGAAAAAATAAGACTATAGTTAATAAATTTCTGTAGTCCTTATTTAACCAAAACATTATGTTCAACAAGATATTAAATCAAGTTTTGCTTATTGTAAAAATTTATTCAATAATTTGAAACATATCATTCAATTTCAATGATAATCACTCTGCTCTTTCTTATTTTCATATTTATAATCCTGAATATAGACATTAATATCAAAATTATTCTTAAAAATTATAATTTATTCAAGAAATTTTTTTTGAAAATTTTTCATGAATTTTAAAAAGCTTTGATTATTATATCATGACTATGTTAATCAGAGAAGTTCTCAAGAGCATGGTGAGAATCACCTCATTTACATAATTAATTAATTTTCTGACTAAAATTCTATGATTGAGCTAACGATTAGTTCCAGATAAAAAAATATTTTCTCAAACAATTTATAACATTGAAATTGAATCTCACACTCTATTTAAGTTGCGAGGATTTTTTCATTTCAAAACTTGTTTCAATTTATTTCCCTAAAATTTTGTCTGATTTTGAGCAAAACTTTTTAAAAATTCAAAGTTATTTCTATAATTTTGCTTAAAGTCTATTTGAAGGGTTGTTTTAAACAAGTACTTAACTCGGGCAGACAGTAAATGCATAAATTAATTCAATTTACAGACTTTATGTCGGATCTCAATTCATGTTTAATGCTTACCCTTATCAACATTTATTTATCACTAAACTGTGAAAATTCGTGAGTTTGTAAATTTTGCTTTTATTAAGTTTTATTTTGTTAGGGACACAATATAATGGCTTGAAGTCCAGTTTTGGCCACGAAAAAGGAGTGAAAGAGGGGTTGAATTGAGACTTAAAGACGCTTAAAACCAGCTTATTGAAAGATAAAAACTTAATCTCATGAAACTTTGCATTTGGACTGTGAGATATTTATCAATTAAGTCTATTTTCAGGCAAAATACTGAAAGTTTAAGAGTTTAGATAAAATAATTTTTAGCCAAATTATTGAAAGAAACGAAAAGTCGAAAACTTGTTTCAAACCTGGATAGAGATCCGACATAAAGTCTGTAAATTGAATTTACTGTCTGCCCGAGTTAAGTACTTGTTTAAAACAACCCTTCATTTGAGGTTTAAACCATTGGACTTAAATTAAAGTCTTTCTTAGGACTTTCTTTGGACATTATACGTCATGTCTAAAAATCCTTTAGACTTTAGACATGGTCACAATCTTAAACTTAGATTAGATTTTAGACCTGAAAATTTCGAATCGAAATTTTGATTTTCACTGTCTTCAATGGCTTCATTTTGAGAATACTTTTGCGATGTTAACTGAAAAACAAATTAGAAATATTTCTATCAATAAATAAACGGCATTGACGAGATTTTTGAAGCCATGTTTCTGTTGCCTAATTCAGTAAGTCTGACATCCATATCATACACACTATAACAAACGTTTATCCTATTTTTCTATTTACTTCAATCATTAGACATGAGAAATAGAAGTGAATAATTATGAGAAACTCATACAATCGAGAACTGGTTATCTAGAAATAGAGGTCAACTTTTGATTCCACTCAAAGCGTTTGAAAAGATGAAGATTTTTGAGTCTGATATTAATAGGTCGAAGAAGTCTAATAAGACTTCTTTTCTTTTTTTAATTTCATACCACTTTTTGAGAAGATGTTCAGTTTGTTTAAAGAATTAATTGGCGAGTCTTTTGAGCAGACATGAAATTTTAAATTCATAAACATTTTGTGATAAAATGAGAGGTAAATGATCAAAGATGTCAATGGAATTTTTCATTTCATTTAAAGGTAAGATTATTTTTAATCATTTTCTTCAATTCTATCAATTTAAAGCCTAGTTAAACGAGTAGACATAAAACTTAGATAAATGAACATCATTAATGTTCATTTAGCTAGATATGAATCTACAAAATGTTAATTTAATTCTATTTCGAATAAATTAAGAGAGGATAGAATTTTTTATCGCCTTAAGTCTTTAAACTTTGTTTTATATGTTAATAATTATCTTTTAGATAATTAACGTTAATGAATATTTGAATTTATTCGTGTGATACTTTGATCTTTTTCTTGTTTGTAGTCTTGATATAAGTTATGCATAGCAAATTGTTTAATTTTCGAGTTGCAATTTTAATTTATTTAATAAAGTTTAATTGTGTACAAAGCCACACATAAGCAAGGTGGGAGTTAGATAGGGGTTTAGAATTACTCAAAAACAAAATCCACCACGATTTTTGGCAAAATTCATCGGCTTTCAGGAGAAAATTTAATGAAAATTCAAGAGAAATTATTTTTTTAAGAGTTTAAAAGATAATAAAAACTTTATTACACAAAAATTATTAAAAATATAGTTTGCGATCACTGTGTTATGCTATGAAACAATGTGAACCGTTTATTAGAGTTTTATGAGGTTTCGCGTGAGAAAAGTTTTAGTTTTAGTCGCTATTAATTAGCATTGAAATAAACAAATTATTATTCGAAAAAATGGATAAGTTTGTCGATTGAAACAGATCCTGATTTTTGATCTACACATATTTGAAGAGTCATTAAAAAGCGCTATAAGAAAATCTTAAATAAATAATAGTTGATCTCGCCATAAATATAACAGTTAAATTCTCCCGATCTTTGACTACTATTTAGCTTTAGTACAAGTCTGAATAGCAGTAAAATATTGACTTAAATTTTTTATCGCAAATGAACTATTTGTTGAATAACACACTAGATTCTATTCAAAGAAAATGTTATATACATTGTTTATTAAGTCTATTCACCTTAAACTTTGAAAAGCAAAATATTTATAATTGAGTTCATGTTGTTTGAATTCCTCAATACATATTATATAGCCGTTAGATATAGGCATTTATAATACCTATATTAACATCTCATGCAATCTAAAATGTTTTGTAAACCATTACTATGAGTACTATTTTCACGAATAAATTATCACTGGCTTCAAAAATAGGACAGAAGCTGTTTTCTCATCACATTATTTAGGATTCAGTTCTGTATAATTTAAAAACTAAATTATTTGATGAGAAAATATAATGAAAAACACAATTCATCCGAAATAAAAGTAAAAATTTTCTCAAAATTTGTTATTTCTTTCTTATGTATATTTTTGTAGATATAACTTATGCATTATTAACGATAATAATAATATTGTCTGAAACTAAATGTGATAATAATGAGAGTGGTATTGATGAGAATAAAAGCAAGTATACAAATGTTCCCTTTTCTACACCTGAAGATCTAATAATTGAAGATAAAGATTTATTACAAAAATTAATCAGACTTTTGACTGACGCTGAGTTCAGAAAAGAACGAAATAAAGCTTTGGAAACAGTTTCACCACCAGATACTTCTCGAATCGATGAACTGATCCCAGATGTCGATGATTTGATACCTGATATTCCTCGTATTCATATTCACCATATTTTCCCACCGGCTCTGATTAGACCACTTCAGAGGCTTATTATTAGGAAAATTATGAGTCATATAAATAGTAATCCGATCAGAAAAATGAAGAGAAGACTTAAAGCAAAGGCAGTTGAAGGAGCGGTTGCTGTCGGGGTTGGTATTGGTATTGCAGAGTTGGCAGGTATTTATCAAACTTTTTATTTAATTTCGTTTGATGTGTTAAATATGAATTAAGTGATGCGAAACACTAGAAAAAAAATTTCATTGATTTTATGACATTGAGATAGAAATAATAACTTTAGTTAATTGCTATTTTAAATGATCTATTTCTTGAATTGCTTAATGATAGTGAAATAACTGAAAATAGCATTTCAGTTGATTCGCTAAGTAATTATTTTAAATCATCAAATTCTATCATTTTATCTAAACTTAACATCAAAAATTTTATTAAAAAAAGTTTTCAAAGTTGAATGATTTAAGTGGATTTCACTGTCTTTCATTAAATGTTACTTTGCGTGAGAAAATGCGTGCAAAATGTTAATCATTGAAGTCATTCAAGTTGATCAATATGAAAATGTTCGATAATTAAATTTCAATTTCATTGTGAATTGCATTTAATAATTTTTCGAATAAAATTGATATATATTTAGTGAAACCCATCAGCTCAATAACCTTGAGCTTGAGCTTGAGCTTAGCTGTGACTGAACTGAGTTGGAAGGCCTGAGCTATGAGCTGAACTCACAAGTACTTAAAAACTGAGCTAAAGCTCAACTCAGCTCAAGCTCAGCTGGTGGGGAACACTATATCTTTTAACATTATATTGAATTCTGATTTTATTTTTTACACTATTCAAAAACTGAAGATATGACGTCTGAGCTCAAGAATCACAACCCAACAGCTCGTTATCACGTGACCGGACTCGTAGACCTCTCAGCCAAGAAACCGAAGCGAAGCAGTGATTATGACAGTGATTATGAAACTCCAAAGACTCCCAAAGACTATAATCTAGTGTTTGATAAGAAAAATGTTTGGCCTTTCCATGAAAGCAAAGATGTAATATATGAGAAGTGGAATAAATTTCCACACGAGACACATCCCGATCATCTTCACCAACAAGTTAAATACATTCATAAATCGTTTCATGAAATGCATCCCGAGTTACTTCATTTGGTTCATGATATTCATGGCTTGTTTGCAAAGAAAAAAGATCACATCATCACAAATGGACATGAGTTAGAATCTCCTTTAGTAGTATTCGGACACTTATTTAAATTGTTAGACAGTCTTATTCCTAGCATTAGAATTAGGATACCTTTCATCGAACATTTGATAAATTCGTTTCATAAGAAAACTCAGCCTAAAGTTGTTTATGTTAAACAACCCCCAAAAGTACAGTACATTCCCGTCCCCTATAAAGGAGATCCGACTTATACTTATGATACGCGACAACACGAAACTCCGCTTAAGTATAAAATACAGTCTTCGAATCCGAATGTTCAATATGTTAATCAATACCCTAATCAAGAGTTGATTTCACATAAAAACTATGAAATCATCGGTAAAGACCAACTGTATCAGCCGGAGTCACCCCAACCGGCAGTTTTCAGGCCCGGACCTAATTATGACTCGAGACCACCGCCACAGAGACATCATTCATACACAACAATCTTTGAGAATGAGGCACAACTTTATAAGGACAAGAAAAAAGCGGCCAAAGCCTAAGTAGACGTTTGTTAATAATGGTTGCGATCAAAGTTATCTAATGACTTATTAAATATACTATCAATTGGCTCAAGAAATCAACAGATTTTGGCCCAATTGTTGAAGTTGTGATAACTTTGTGCTACATTTGAATCAATGATTTGAACAAAAGTCTTATTATATCAAATAATTTACAATAAGCACAAATTGTTCAAATCTTAAGTAATTATAAAACTTATTCAATGAGAAGATATGACTTTTTTAGTGAGATATTATTCAATTAATCCATAATTAATCCATAATTAATCCATAATTAATCCATATTATAATGATATCATAATTATAATTCATGTTTAGTTCATATTTTACTACAAGTTGTTTTATGTCAAAAGCATTGAAAAGATTAAATACAAAGTTTATTATAAATCATGTCCTGAATTGCTTTTTAATAATTTTAATGTAGTTTTATTGTAACAATAATTTTAGTCATTGAATTTTGATGTTTTAATTATAGTTTTGAGAAATAATAGAGCTCAACCAACTAAAAATACAGAAGTGGGCGTAGCTCCGCCCCCTTTCGCGTCAGACTCACCACAATCAGTATGTATATGATTGACCTTCATTAGTACATGCTAATATGTGAGCCACGCCCCGGGGGCGTATCTCATAAAGTCAACTGAACCCACTAACAAATACATTTAATGTCAAGTTTTTTATTTTTAATAATTTTAATGCAATTTTATCATAAACAATAAGAAAATTTAAGACTAAAAATATAACTTATTTATTGTTTCAAATAAATTATAATCTTATTAGTTCTGGAAATTATATCTATATATTTCTGAAGTTATTTCATCATAATTGTAGTGAAAATAGCAAAACAACAATATAGAGAACTAATAATTCTAGAATTTAATTTAAAAAACGAATAAACGCCACCGAAAACGTTGTGCTTTTCCATTTTCAATCATTTAAAGGGGTATTTATTCTTTTCCCTCTAATCCTTATTCACATTAATGTGTGAAAAGATTTAACAAATAGAAAGTTTTGAAGAAAAACTTTTGCTTCATTCGAAACTTATTCTGAAAATAACTTTGGTTTACAATAAA
>JAQFXV010002179.1:0-11034 GCA_034694065.1 Camisia spinifer
TTTTAACTTTAGATAAGACTTTTGGGCTTAAATTTGTTTTTTGTTGAAATGTTTTATCGAACTATTCGTATTTGAACATTCTAAATAACAATGAATTCAAAAATATAACATAAAATCTAAAACAGCCGCAAACAATTAATGCTATGAATAACTGTGTTGTAATTAGACTATTTCGTTGATCTCAAATTTTAAAATTGCTTGGATTTTAAACTAGGAATCGAAAAGAGTTTAGATTTGAAAATTTAGCCCAAGTTCGAAAAATCTTTAGACTTTAGACATGGTCTAAAGTCCGAACCTAAAGACTAAAACGATGCAGCATTACTAGGAAGTCATGAGCAAACTAAAATTTTTAATTAACTAGAACAGTTAATAATAACAAAATACCTTTGAAGGATCACTTTTTCCCACACCATTAATAGCCGAAACTCTAAACTCATAAGTTTTTCCAACTCCTAATGGATCAATAGTAGCATTGAGTGGCCCTTTACTAATAGCAGCCAATTCCCAATCACCATTAGGTGACTCTCTCTGTTCAACCAAATATGAAGTAATTGGGTCTCCATTATCTCTTTTGGGTGGATTCCATACCAGTTTAGCCAGAGCTCTATCATCAATAACTTGTAAATTTAATGGGAGTGAAGGCACACCTCTGGCCACAACATCATCAGATACTAACGGATCTGAAACGCCATATTTATTAATAGCCCTCACTCTAAACTTATATTTTTGGCCTGGATTTAGATTTCCTATTGTTTTATTTATTTTTGAAGTGTTGGCAGCATTAATCCAAGTATCATTTTCAAGTTTGTCTATTATGTATGAAATGGTTGTATTTTCTTCTCCCGAGTCGTCAGGTGGAGACCAATTCAGTGTTACCGTGTTTTGTGTTATCGCACTTGGATTTAAGGGTCCGATAGGTGGAGAAGGTTTGTCCACTACTTTGATTGCAAAGTTTACATAATCGGCACCTTTAATGATTAAATGCGTAAGAATTATATTTGAAACTTCAACTCAACATAAATTCGTTTCAACATTGATAATGATGCATATGCTCGGTGCTCGTGCTCAGAAAAAATTTGTTGCTCGAGCACGGGCTCGTGCTAGAGATGTGGACATCGTAGCTTGCGGATTTCGCATAAGTTTTCAAAATACTTGCATTCGAAGCTAAATTCATAATAAATGCTCAAAGACACATCTGATGATTAAACGATAACTGATATTAGCTTTTAAATTGACTATCAATATGAAATGATGCGAATGATAATAATCACATTGTATAATTGGGGAGGGATACTAATTTAAAACAATCATACTTTCTTTTAAAACTGATAGTCTGAAAATTGCTACTCTGCTCTATCATGTACATCATTAAACATTGAATATTTGCATTAAATTTGACTAAAACATCAAATTTTAATAATTTTTCGATCAATTTTTCAACTAAAACTTCAATTTTTACAATGAAGTCTTTTTGACAACAAATAAAATTGATTTTCAAAATAAACTTGAATAATGTATTAGTTCTTTGAAAATTATAAAAATATATTATTGAGTGATTCTTATTAGAATCTCAATCAAAAAAAATATGAAATACCTTCAGAATTATAAGCAAGCATAGTATATATTCCTTCATCAGTTTGGGAAGCATTCGTAATGATCAACGTATAATTCGGAGTAATCCTATCGGTTTGATTAACTCTCACACCGGACTTATAATATTCAATCACAGGTTCAGGAAGTCCAGTATAATCCAAATCAAAATTAATTAGACCTCCTCTTAAAACAGTAATATTTTTAAGATCATTCTTCGCAATAACTGGAACAGCGTTTCCTTGCGTTTTCTGACATGCAGGGAGTTTAGTATAATCAGCAAAATTTATAGATAAAGATGCTTTCTGTGATGGGTCATAACATGTCGGAGCGCTTTTGGGACCAAAATCTAGTAGAGATGAGGGCTCACCCTCGACGGGTGGAGGGGCCAGAAGTGGGAGGTTTAATTGGGAATTACATCTTATTATTTGATTAATTATTATGATTATGATTATTAGGTTTGAAATAGTTTCGCTTGTTTTCGAAACTTTTTTCATTATTATCGCGATTAATGTTGTGCCAAATTTTCAATACATTATTTTGATCTGATATTTGGATTCTTAATAGATTTTAAATAATTAATATTATTATCAATTCTGCATTTTTTGATGAAATCTTACCTTTTTTGTCAAAATTGGCAGTTATTGAAGAACTTAATGATTTATACAATGATCTCAATTATTATTACCTAATAGTTACAGATGTCAAGTAATTTGATAGCAAAATGTCAATGCCTTAGAAATTACAAAAACTCTGTTCACAATTTTTAACTCTTTTACTCCTTATTTGATTGCGGATTAAGAAAAAATATCAATTTTATTGATCAAAACGGATTCAGTTAAGTATTATTGCATTTATTTTAATAAAACCCTTGAAAATAAAGTTTTTACAAAAATTCCAATAAAAAAGAACTGGAATTGAGTAAAAAAATTAATCAATAATTAAATATTTATAAACATTTACCTTTAGAAAGATTATAAAAATAGTTGTTTTTCTTCATAATTGATTTCTTGCTATACGTGAAAAAACTTACCTTTAATTCAATTAAAAAAAACACTTAAAAAATGCATAGAAATTAATCACTTAATAACTGCTGAATCCGTTTCCAAAAACACTAATAAAACTTCGCGATAATATCCTTAAGCAATGAATTCTTATAATAAATGTTAAAATCATAAGAATTTCGCAGCAATTGTTTTATCCTTAAAGCAAATAATGATTAACTGAAGCAATGGTTTCCTTAATTGCATATTAAATATATGAAATCCTAATTGAATTGAGTGTTAAATCCTAACGATTGGACACAAACACCTCCTAATGAATGGTCAGCTAATCCTGAAAAGCAGTAAAATCCTGAAAATCCTTTGGAACCAAAGCTCTCCACCAAAGTTGGGGTCATCTTTGGCTCCGCTTCAGCGCATTCCTAACCAATCCTTAATATCCTCTTAATTATCAATTAATAGCCGTTTAATATCCTCTTAATTCCGCTGAAGGCATGCATCGCATCATTTTCCTAATCCTTTCCAATAATTAAAGCACTTTTCCTCTTGAGGTTTTGCAAATGCACACAAAAAATGGTTTATTTTCTTATTAAATATTAAAAGTCACTGTTTTTCAGTCAAATGGTCACAAATATGCGGATCCGGGTCTTGAAGATTGAAAATTAAGTCATTATTCAAAAACTTGATCCTTATTTGTATAGTTTTTTAAAGAAAAATTAATAAATTTTTGGACATTTTTACAACACTTCCGCACATCCGATAAATACTTAAAGTTTAGGGAATCCGAAGATTTTTTTGTCATAATATTTTAGATCAATTGAATGTCATTTAAAAAGATAAGAGAAAAAGATAAAAGAAAAAGAGATTAATTAATAGTTACAGAACAACATCAATAGGTTTTTTCAAGTCATGTGTAGTATAAATATAAATACAATATATATATCAATAATATATATATATTTCATTCAATTCATGTTAAGTTAATGAAGAAATAAAGGGAATATATAAATGAAGGGAAAAAATATCTAATTGTGTAGAAAATAAAGGGATGAAAAACAGTATTCAGAAAATTAAAGATAAAAAAATGTATTTTTGTTCAAAATTTTTCTTTTTTGTTGTTATTATTAATAGATTTTATTGCTTTTTGGCTGAAATACCGATTATTCTGATTGTGAGCATCAAAACATCGAAAAAGTCTTCTCTCCTTTTCTTCTTTCCTTTTTTGTTATATTTCTAGTTATACTTTTGTTGCGAATCAAAAAAAAAGTGAAGTAAAGATTGAGGTTATTTAGAGAGCGATCGCGATCGTGAACGAGAACGCGATCTCGAGAAGGACCGAGACGGAGATCGGGAATGATTTCGGGCCGGACTATAAGTCGGTGAACCGCGAGTTCTTCGCGGCGGTGAATAAGACCGCGATCGGGAGCGCGAACGGCCACCACTTCCTCCCCCATAGTCTTCACGAACTCGAATATAAGCCACTTCTCCCTTAAATCAAACAAATAATAGATAAAATTGATTAAAAAGTAACAAAACATAAGTATAAATAAGAAATAAATACTTCATGTGATCTAAATCTTGAGTCGTCTAACTTTTTGACCGCATATTTCATATCTTCGTATCTTAAGAACTCGACAACACCGCTGCCATCCTTGAAGACATCAGCATAACAGACATCTCCGGCTTCTCTCATGTGATCCTTTAAGTCCTGCCACGAACCCGTTGGAGGCAAACCTTTAACAATCATTTGTTTACATCAAATCAATACATTTAAGCAATATTTCAATAATCTTTCTCAAAGACAACTTTTCAGTTCTTTATTTAATTTTATTTTAAATATATTAACCAATAAAACCTTTGAATCAAAGTTAGAACTTCACGTTTTTACAAATATTTCACTATCAATACTGTCTTATCTATCATTCATTTATTAATTGTTACTTTATTTCAAAATGTGTTATCATTTTTCATAGTTTTCATTAAGAGTTAGTCAATGAATGATTGATAAAAAAGTGTTGAATCAAAATAGAAGTAATTATGATTTCCAGGATTTTAGTTCAAAGATTTAGTCTCAAAGTTAATAAATTTCAAGATTTCTCTATTTGTAGTTTAAAACAGTTTGAAATAAAATTAAATAAAGATCTCAAAAGTGCTCTTTTTGAAAAACATGATTCATTTAAGCAATGATTTAAAACCTGAAACAGTGACTCTATATTGAGATCTTCGAGCGGGTGGTCCTCTGCCTCGACCACCATTACTACTACTACCATCACCACCACGAGCACCACCACCACCGCCACCACTGCTTGAACCACTTCTACCGCCCGAAGTGAATGCCCCGCCGGGTCCGCGCTCTTTACCTCTCGGGAATTCTACTCTCAATTTGTATCCGTCGTAATCATATCCGTCTCGCGAATGAACCGCGTCTTCAGCGTCTCTATCGTTGAAAATAATACAGAAAAACAGATAAAAACAGTTGGATTCAAATGTTTTAATGACTTTTAGATATTGAAAAACGGCTTAAAAATCATTTTTGATTTAATATAAAGCATATATTGATTGAAAATTAGCACAAAAATGATATTAAAATGTGTTTGAAATGAACTTAATTGAACTCAAGTTTGAGAAAAGTGTGCAAAAAGTTATGGTTAAAACATATGATAGAAAATTAGCCCAAAAATGATATCAAAATTTAAATGCGTTTAAACTCAATGCTCGAAAAAGTGTACAAAAGTTATGGTTAAATTCAAAGCCATTTTGAAAAAAAACAATTGTTGACTAAATTTAAAGCAAAAATTGATTGAAAATAAGCCTAAAAACGATATTAAAATGCATTTAAAACAAATTCAATTAAACTAAACGTTTAAAAAAGTGCCCAAAAAGTTATGGTTAAATTGAAGGCCATTTGGAAAGAAAACAAACTAAACAATGAGATAATAAGCAAATAAATAGACAAATAAATAAACAATTGATCGAAACCTGGCGTCATCGAACTCGACAAAAGCAAAAGGAGGTCCTCTTCTGTTCTTCAGATCAATAAAAGATATTTTTCCGAACTTATAAAACAAGTCTTCGATGTCTTTCGTCCGGATATCTGGCGGTAAATTTCCGACATAAATACGACAATCGTTTCTAGACATCTATTTATACCACTTTCACTTCAATTCAATCTTAATTTATAATTATTTTATTAATTTATATCTTATTTTTCAATCAAATGTTTGTTTATTTTGTATTTAAAAATGTGTAGTTTTTATTAATATTATTATTATTACACTTTTTATAGCCGATAATGACTTACAGTATAGCCTCCGATGATATGACTTTTCGGTTAATTATTTATTTATCGTTTAATTTTTGGGTTTCAGTTGTTTTTTATCTTCTTTCGATTTGCTTTGATATTGATCTTAATATTTGTTGGTTTTTAACTTTGTTTTGATTTTTATTTTGATGATTACTTTTAATTAGCGTTTACGTGTACTTAAAATTTTTGATTTTATTGTGAAAGTTGTTTTTCACTTGCGATACAACGCATGCGCGCAATAATATTCTCTCAAAAGTATTGCCAGAATTGAGCGCTAAATACAAACTGTTTTAAATGATTTTGAAAGAAATAATAAGATAACGAAATGATATATCAAAATAATTTAGTAAAACATGTGTCAAAACAATGGATAACATCTTATGATTATCTTCTTTTCAAAAAAAGACCAAAAACTCATAAAAGTACCGCAAAAACAACAAATCAAATAATTGTTACAATAATATAATCCATGAAAATATCGATTATATTAATGAATAGTAAAGTTATTGATTGAAATTTTATATTTTATTAATAGATTAAAATCATATAAATTAATAAAAATAAATAAATCTTGAGAACAATGACATTATGACCACTTCAAACATCATTTACTTGACCGACAACTGGAGGCCAATCGATATTAATTTCCTAATCATTCCCAAAACGAAAGAAAAAATGAATAATTAATTAATTACCGAAATAAATATGAAACAAAACAATGCAAACAAACCATAACATCGAGTTGTAATATATCTGTTCTACAATTGCCTAAAATCGAAGCCAAATAAGGTTGAGTTCGGCCAAAATCCGAGTGAACAAACTCTTTAATATAAGTTCCCGCCTCTGTTATCAAATTTAACCTAAAAATCCTATCAATACTATCCTTAAACTCAAGGCTAACATCATTTTCAGTGACTCTTTCGGCCCATAACTTATGAATACGTCTCTCTCTAACCGATAATGTTCTTCGATGTAAAACGCGAATAGGAGTGCTTTGTCTTAAAACTAAATCGTTTACTTTAGACAACAGTTCAATATCAGAATCAGTAAAAGGTCTAGAAATACAACATAAGGCCTGATAAGTCTTCGTCTTCTCTGATTCGCCTTCTTTTAGGTCTTTTTGTATACTATTTTTGCTGACAATCTGTAGATCTCGAACCGAGACATCATTTTGTGACCCATTAATGGCTGAACTAATACTCAACAGAACTTCAGCCTCAATATCAATAGTTCTCGGGTTCAAAACCTCGATAACGAAAGGTCGTCCGCGACCTAACATTCTTACGTCGACGTCTTCACGACCTGAAGAACTAAATTTCAAGTCATCACAAGTGATAAACCTTTTAATTTGATCGCAAATTATGTCCTGAACTGAACTTTCGTAAAGTCTCTTTCCCTCTAAAATCCATGGCGTCTGACATAGAGTTCGGCTGAACTTCAGATATCGTCCGGCGATATAAATAGAGTTATGAATCAATTGAATTGAATCTAATTTACAGTTAATTTTGGTCTCATTTATAGTCCAATCGCTTAACAATTGTATATCGATTACTTCCAAAGCTCTTAAAATAGACGATCGATTCAGAAATGATTTAGTCATTGATTTTCGGCATTTCTTCGGGAAAAATGTCTTCGGACTTAATTCATAAAACTGTTGACATTCATGACTGTCTTCTTCGTGAGTAAAATCCAAACCGATATTGAATGAAGAGTTGATTTCAAACTTTTTATTCAACTCTTTCTCTAAACGATTCGATAAAATAACTCGAAAAATGTCTTTAACTGTGAACTGAAGCGAAAAATCAATCGGTTTTTCGTCTTTAATGCCATTGATATTAAGTTTAAAATTGTTTTTAAACTTATTAATCAATAATTCATTTCTTAAAGTTATGGAAACAGGTATTGAAACCTGTAATTGAAATGAATTAAACTTATGCTCGCATTTAGTCCTCAAATAATCACTTAATTTAATAATCAATTCATTTAAATAATTATCTGATAATAAACCTAAACATGAATAACAGTTATCTTTAATCAAGTCCTCAATTAATGGCAATAATTCTGAGTTAAACTCAGTTTTAATCAACTTTTCAATCACAGAATCTTCACTTTTATAACTATCAAAGTTTTTGTGATCACAGAATCTTAATAAACATTTTTGGCAAAGTTTTATTCCACTGTTTTTACAATAATTAATTACATTTGTTTTCAAATTATCGTTATATTTAAACATTTTTAATAGCAATTTAAATACCAGTTCATAAACACGTGTTATTTCAATAGTAAATAATATTTGAAAATTACGTCAAAAGAGGGCGTGAATTGAATTCAATTAATCAGAAAACATTTTCACAAAAGTTTCTGTGAATTAAATAATTTTTTTAATTGAATTTTTTATCCTAATATAGTTTGAAATTTTTGGGAAAAATTATAATTCAAATATATATTTAATTATTTAGTGATATATTAGTGTTGAATTAATTTATAATATTTTAAAATAATAATCAATATAAAAATCGGTGAAATTTGAGGAATAAATAGTTGATAAAAATTGTACTCAAAATTGACGTATTATTTGAATGATTGCTATGTTTTTGTTGTTAAGCATTGAATACAACGTCACCGATAAGTGACTTATGTTTTTGTTTAGTGTTTTTGAAACTAAATTAATTAATTAATAGGAATTTAAATTTGTTTTTTAAATAGAAAATTAAATCTATAAATAATGGATCACTCGAAATCATCGCCATTAAGATTAAGAAGTGGTAAAACAGTAGCAAAAAATAATTCTTCGTCTAATACAGAGTCAAAAATGGGATCAAATGGTGAAAAAAGTGCCGCAAAAAAAATTATTAAAAATAGTTTGAATTCAATTAATAGTAATAATACTGTTAATGGTTTTTGTGGTCCTTTTGGTGGTAAAAATAGGAGAAAATCTGAAGAAATTAATGTGAGTTTTATTATTGATTATAATTTAAGTTTAAATATTTTTATTGAATTTTTTTCTCAAGACTTGTCAATAAAAGTCACGGTTTTTGGTTTCATTTCTATTGAATTTAATGTTAAATTTGTTTTAATTATGTCTTGAATTAGTTTTATTTTTAAAAATCCTATTTTTAACTCTTTTTTAGTTTTATTTTTATTTTTTGTGTGAAAAATATGTCAAAAAAGTTCAACTTTTGGTCTCAATTGAGATAATGATTATCGAAAAGTTATTTATAACTTAATTATCATTTATTTTACAATTGATTACAGTTTAACTCAATTCAAAGTCACTTAAATTAACTGATATTAAGATTAAATCAGTTTTACATCAATTTTTCTCCATTTTATTAATTAGTGATTCATTAAAAACATAAAAATATGTTTATTTGTCCTGAAATCTTATCGATCGTGAAGTGAAATAAATGTTAATATTATTTATTGATATTTACATTAACTTATATTTAAATAAAAGCATTAAAATTCATGTCATAATCACCTTATTATTGACTTTTAACTTATATAATAAATTATTGATTACTTAAACATGACTTAAAAATATTTGACTTTTTTTCTCATCAATCGATATATTTTAAAATACTTATTGAGAAGATTTTTATACAGTAATAGTTTGAATGCAAGCGTAATAGCAGTGAAAAAATGTATTTTATTATAAATATTAAATGAGTTGGTGTTTAGAAAACTATTGAAAATAATTTTTAGGTTTAATATTACGCACGATTTGATGTAAAAAGTTTTATAACTTTTAAAAATGATATGAATTCATAAATATTGAATTACATATGAATTATGATTAGATTTTTGAATAAATTGTCTCCTTTTGTGACGTCTCGTATTTGGTTATATCATATTTTCCTCTTATTTTGTATTGAAATCTTTTCCTTTTAATTGAATACTAAATAATAATTAATTGAAAAAATGCATTCAAAGGCCTACATATCATCACTTGTACTCTGGAGACGACCACTCAATACATTATATTACGCAACACATGAATTAATTCATCTATTGATTAGACTCACAAAATGGTTAGTAATCTATTTATTACATATTCATTACATTTATTCAATTCATGTTCAAATCTTATCAAACAATAGATAACAAAATCAATAATTTCACATATCGTAAAACTTTTAAACACGAGTTTAAAACTTTTTTTTTACTATTATCTCGATTTCTTTGCACAAATTTCTGTTTAATTTTGGAAGTTCTCAAACTTTTAATTAATAAGTCGTTTTACTTATCGTAAAACATTTTTGACTTAACATTAGTTTAAAGATTTTTTATTGATTTTTTTTACAGAAATTTCTATTGAATTTTGTTTTGGGAAAGTTGTGTAACTTTTAATTAATTTTCTCTTAATTTAAGGGTTTTATGTCATACCCGGACCTGTTTTACAGTAATATTATTATTATCACTACTAATATTTGTATCAAATATTGATGGATCGCATCAACAATTTATATCAGTATTACGTAAACAAAGTTTATGGTGTCTGTATTGGTGTGGATTAGGAATACTCTCATCAGTAGGACTCGGGACTGGTTTACACACATTTCTACTCTATTTAGTGAGCAATTTATTTATGTTTTTCAAAAATACCACTTTTCAGATCTTTATTCAATTTTATTTCAAACCGTTTTAAACTACAAATAGAGAAATCTTAGAATATATCAACTTTTAAGTCTGAATTCTTGAAATCAAACCCTATAAATCATAATTACTTTTATTTTGATTCAATACTTCTTTTCATCAATAATTTATTCTCAATAAAAACTATGAAAAATTAAAACAAATATTGAAATAGATTAACGATTAATAAATAAATGATTGATAAGATAGTATTGATAGTAAAATATTTGGAAAAACCTAAAGGTTTAACGCTTCCAGTCCTTATTCTATACGGGCGATCTCTATACTGGGTTTTGGCAGAGGCACATATCTATACTGGGTATTAAAATGAGCTTTTGGCTCAAAAAAAAGTGAATTTTTGTTTAACTGAATTGCTGCCCAAGCAATCCCTGATATCATTCCTAACCTAACCTAACTTAACTTAACTTAACCTAACCTAACCTAACTTAACTTAACCTAACTTAACCTAACCTAACCTAACCTAACTTAACCTAACCTAACCTA
>JAQFXV010002180.1:0-11031 GCA_034694065.1 Camisia spinifer
CTATAGCATTAGCAGTACTAAAGCATAAGCCGTACCCCAATAGCATTGAGCTATACATCTGATGTGTCAATCAAAGTGATGTAATGATAGCATATATACGCCTTTTCTTTCGCACTCACAGCAATTCTGGACAAACGTCTCTTTTAAAATAATCATTGATTTCAACATCAATTTTTATCAATTGCATAACATTTTTGAATAATTTATTTTTTATATATTTAATTATTAATTAAATTAAACCAATTTTGAAATCGAACCATAAAATAACAGAATTAACAGAAAAAAGAATAACATTCTATAATATATTTAACAAAATTTGAATTTTATATTTTACTTAACATTAAACTAATGATAATTGAGTTAATCAACAATTTCTAAGTCTAACCAAAAGTTTACTTGAGATCTAAAATCGAAAAAAGCCCTTATTATTAAATATAACTATAATTTAATATTAATCGGTTTATTAATTCTTTTATGTTTATGTTCAGTGAATGGAGTAATTCCTCGAATATTTTCTTCTAATGGATTGACATAAATGTCAGCATATAATTCATCCAAACCTATCTCAGGTTCAGTTTTGGCCGCAACTACTGCTTCATCTACTTCTTTCTTAACTTCAGCATCAATTTGTTTGAGTTCTTCAATTGTCACCAAATCAGCAGAAATTATTTTATCCTTAAAATTAAATATAATGAACATCAGAAACTTGAAAAACATTTTTGAGTCTATTATTATGATAGAGTAATAATAGAATAGAAATACTTTAAAAGAAGTGATGGGATCTCTTGTTTGTCTGACTTCTTGTATTTCTTCTCTAGTCCTATAACTAGTTCCGGGATCACTCATACTGTGTCCGTGATATCTATAGGTCGCCACTTCCATAACAAATGGACCCTTTCCTGCCCGACACAAATCACCGATAAAACGAGTCGCTTCTCTCACCTTATTATTCGATTAAACAATAATTGTTAACAAAACTAAACATAAATATAATCAAAACAGTAATACAGACCGCGAGCACATCCATACCGTCGACCCAAATGCCCGGTATATAATCTCCTCGAGTATAATAGTCAGTACTGGCAGACGCTCTGTCAGCAGATGTTCCCATTCCATAACCATTGTTCTCACAAATGAATATAACAGGTAATGACCATAACTTCGACATATTATATGCTTCAAACGCTTGTCCCTGATTTGCCGCTCCGTCACCATAAAGAGCGAGAGTTATGTTATCAGTTCCAAGATATTTCTGCGCGAATGCAATGCCAGCCCCTAATGGAACCTGCGCTCCAACTATTCCATTTCCGCCATAAAACCCCTATAATTATTTCAGATTATCATTTCATTAATCAAATTTTCAATTTATATTTCAAATCAATTGATAACAATTTTTCAAATTAATTTTCTACTCAATTATTATGCATTACAATAATTTTTAGTCAAGATTTGAAACTAGAAAATTGATTAAAGTTATGAAAAGCAAGCCTTACATATGATTCAGTTATCAATTATTCAAAAGACTAAACTTAATGGTTATTCTTTATCATTAAATGAATGAATAGTTTAATGAAACAAAACATAAAAATCTTGACAATTAATATTATATTGAAATCAGAACAAAGCCCAAAGTTTCTCTTCACAGCTCTCAAAAAGAGCTCAATTGAGCGCAAGGATGTATTTCATCAATTTTCAATTCAATTTAATCATTAAACCATTCAATACAATAAGCTCTCAAAATATAAAAATACAAAAAATATTAACCAATCAGTAAACAAATGATAACTAATAGAAACAAAATAATGAAACGATAGTAAAAACCTCGCAATACATATGCATTGATCCTCCCTTTCCTTTCGCACAACCAGTTCTTCTTCCGGTCAATTCAGTTAAAACTCCTTTAATAGAAACGCCGCGAACATAAGTCCATCCGTGGGCTCGATATGCGGTTATGACGGCATCCGTTTTACTTTAAAATACAATTCAAACAAAATAAAACCTAAAAACAATCATTTAAATTGAATACCGAATGGCGTTTTCCATCCCGACAGCGATCGCCTCCTGACCAGAGTATAAATGACAAAAACCCCGAATCGATTTATCTTTATATAACGAATTGGCCGCCGCTTCCATTCGACGAATTGTCGACATTTCTCTGTAATATTTGAGCGCATCCTCGCGTTCGAGCACAACATCAGTATTCGGTGAGTTTTCGAGTCTATGTAATTTAAATGGTTTTGTTTGAAATGTTGCCGAAGAAGACACTAATCGTTGACTTGATATCAGTGGAGATAAAAAATTTCGTATTATTTGTGACATTAGTTTATGATTTGATGACTTTTGAGTTAATGCCATAACAATTATTAAATATTTTTTTAATTAAATTTTGTTATCATTCACTTATTTAAGGACAATCTTTATCACAATTCTGGTTTTGATTTCAATTATTTTTTAACTAATGATATGATATATATTTTTATAATAAAAGATTTGATACTTTTTATCATCTGAATCATGGCTCAAAACACTTGTATTTGTTTTCAAATTAGTACAAAATTTCGATTCAAATAACATGAGATAATAATGCATTGATTTCAAGGCTTTCACTTGAAAATAGATTTTCATTTCGTTTGGTTTTAGTTAAACATAAATAACGTTTTTTAAAAATATAAAACTTTTTTTGATCCCAAACTATTAAAATATTGGGCGAAATACGGTCGGCAACAGTCGTGTATTTTCATTGGTTAGAGTTTTCAGAGCTTAAAATTGAAGGGATTAAAACATGATGAAATTTTTAAAGGTATAATAAGTTAATAACATATCATTGGTTAATAACTAAGTATTGACTCATTGAAAGCCAAACTTTAAGGTTGAAGTTTTTATTGAGTTTTAAACTATTACCTATTAATTAATCAATTATTAATTTCTCATTAAATGAATTTTTGTAAGAATTTCTTAAAATAGTTTATATTTATTATTGAATTATAGTTGAAAATAAATTCTGAATATTTGATGCACAAAAAGATTAAGTAATAAAATGCTATTCATTTTAGGCTTAAAGTAGTTTAACTTCAACTTTTTGATACATTTCTAATAAGTTTATCAAAAGTTTGCTAATAATTATATATTACAGCAATAGTAAGACTAAAAATTAATACTTTATTAATTTGAAGTTAAGTTTAAGTTAAACTGTTTTGTTTTCGATACCATCGATGGCATCGAGAATGCAAGATATGTATGATTTTGGAGATTGTATTTGTAGTGATAGACTATTAGTTAAAGGACTTCCCGATGAATATTCTGAGAATAAATTAAGACAAATATTTGAATTATTCGGTCGAATACGTTATGTTTGCATTAATCTTGATTTGAAAATGAGTTTTATTCAATTCTTTGAATGTAAGGACGCTTTTATGGCTCTCAACTCTTTAAATCAAACTTCAATTAAAGACAATAAACTTGACATCAGATTTGCTGATCCTTTGCATAGAGAAAGCGAATGTCAGATCAGGTCTAAAATGATGACAAATATTGACAACTCTTTCAACTCAACAATAGATATGATGAAGAAAACTGCCATTAATGACAATCAACTAATAATCAATTATTCTGAAGATCCGAACTATGAACAAATTGATGATAATATGAGTCATATAATGATTGAAAGCGAGAAAGTTTCTAAAAACTCTACCAATAGTATGAATATTAATAAAATGGGCGAAAATTTAGTGCTGAAAATATTCAGTTATTTGACAATTAAGCAAAAGTTTCATTTTTCTCGAGTCTGTGTTATGTGGAAAGAGATGTGCAAAAAATCAATTGAAAGCGAAACAGCTCTGGCTTTCGGTAAAAGTAATTACTCTTATAATTACGGATGTGATACTCAAAGCCATAAACTTAATGATTACAACGATGTCTCGTTTCTTATTATTGGTGAAGACAATAAGTATGGATTCATTAATAAAAATATGGATCGTTTGACACCAATATCTCGCTTGACTCACAATATTGAATGTTTAAAATTCTCCAATTGTTTCATTCATAAAATAACTCTTCGGTGGTTTTTCACTCAGTGTCCAAAACTTAAATGTTTAACATTTGATAACATCGAAGGCATTCAAAAAGACGATTGGACTCGATTTCTAAAACTTCTTTCAAGTAATCAAAGTTTCTATTTATTTAATATCTGCTTTTCTTACTATACTTTTGAATTCCAGAAAAAATCGTTCATTTTTCTTATGCCGGAAATAAGTTGAACGACTGGAAGAGTTTGGCCTCAATGGTAATGTGTTTTGAAGATCTGGAAGAGCTCACAATCATTGACTGTTCGCAAGACTTGGAGGAAGTGTTTCGCAATTTGAGTGGAAGTGTCAGTAAACTATGTGTTCGCGAATGTAAAACATTCAATTCGAGAGCAATCAGAGCTTTGAAGAGAAGGAATATTAAAGATATCGAAATCCATTTTAATGGCATCGACAGAAGTGACGAAATTATTGACTGTATTTATGACCAAATTCATAATTTACATACTTTTAAAGCTTTTTATATTGAAAAATCAATGATTAAATCATTTATACATGAATTCTATTCAAATCGATTGATAATAGTATTCAAAGATTGGATCGATTTTTCACTTATCGAAAGACATGTCACTGAAAATGTTAAGTTTGTTGAAATGACTGGCTTTCTCAAACCTTCAAATGTAAGATCTATTCTTGATTTCATATCTAATTGTCTTAAATTAAAATTAACTAATTGTAAATTCTTCTGTGAATGCGAAATGAATTCAAATCAATTATTAACTGATAGCTATTATAGCTGTGAAAACTGTTTCAATCAATCGTTTGAATGCATGACTCAATTGAGTAAATTGTATTTCATTGAAATTAATGGTGAAAAATACGTAAAACAACAGAATAAGTCGAATCAATATTAGATTAAAATTGTATATTTATATACCGGTCATTCTAACTAATCATTTGTTGTCTTCGCTTAAATTCTTTTAATCTTATCAATCATTTTGTATGCTTTTAAAATAATATAACTTTTTTGTTCACTTAATCTGAAAATAATTCTTTTATAATGATTTAATTATCTAAATAGAGGCCATAATTAGCCTCAATTCCGAATAATACTGATCAGAAATTATTAAGCAATTATTATCTGCTTTTAAGAAAAATGTTGAAGAAAAATATGACGATATAATATCTTTATATAAATGTTTGTTAACATTTGGAAAAATTTCCTTTATATTTAATGCAAATAATGATAATATTTTTTGTATGTGTTTTACAATCAATAATAATGTTTTTCAACTTAAGTTTTTCAATTTTTTATCGTTGTTCAGATATAATAAATGCTTACTTTTTTTGTTCATTACAACGATTTTTGTTTTTAATCAGATTTTTGATACAAAACGGACTTTTCGGTTATCAATTGATCGAAATATATTTAAACATTTTGAACATGAAATAATGTTTTTCTGATTGTAGTGCAAAGCTGTTGGACTTGAAAAAGCAAAATTGATAAGCATCTGACATAACATAAACAGTTTTTGAGGATAAGTGAGGGTCACTTTCTAATTATTTACATCAAATCTATAATACAATCTCTTAAACATATGTCAAACAGAATATGTTATAGATTGTATTTACCTAAACAATTAGAACTGACCCTCACTTATAGAGAAAAATAGTTTTTATCTCCTGTCAATTGTTTATCAATTTTCCCTTTTGTAGTCGAACTGCTTTGTACTTAACAGAAAAACATGATTTGATGTATAAAATTGATGTGGAGTAAAAAGACCAATCAATTGAAAAGATGGAAAAGTTTAGTTTTTATCATAAATCTAATCAAAAAACAAAAGCATTCAAAATACAGGTATTTTTCAACTTAAGTATTATTTTCTATGAATTTTAGTTTATTTGATGAAAAAGTGTTTCTTTTGCAACTAATGCAAAGTTCAAATGACATTATGTTCTCAATAATAGAAATCAGAGTTAATTTTAATCTGTTGTGAATGCCTTTTATATCCCTTTTCATTGGCTCAAACTCTCAAACACCTGAAGTTTTATTTTAATCTTTAAAGTGGAACAAGTTTTCAGTTGAATTGAATCATAAAGTTTTCACTTCTTACAAACATTCATTCAATAGTTTGTGTTTCGTTAGAAAAATTTTCTGCTCAAATGTTTTCAATTGCCTGAAAGTTAATAAAATATTTAAATCAATATTTGAATCTCTATTTTTCAAAAAAGTTTTTAGTGTGAGTTTAAGTAATTTTATAATAAAATTAAGTTTTCTTTTTCATCACTCATTCATTAAAAGTTAAAATAATGGCCGAATCGAAGACACAAGAGTTTGAAGTCAAAGATAATGTTCTTTACATTAAAGGCATTTCTTCAGACTTTAAAGAAGAAGATTTACGCAAAATATTCAATCCTTACGGATGTATAACAAGTGCTAAAATCTATAGAAAAGAACTCAACGATAAGAATGTAAACCCAATAGCTTTTGTTAACTTTGATTGTATTAAATCAGCCGATAATGCGATGGAAGCTATGAATGATTGTAATGTTAAGGGATGTCTTCTTAACATAAGTAAAGCAAAGAAAAGAATTGAATATAATAAGAGTCCTGTCAATGAATGTCCGGCAAAACAATTGGTTCCAGAATTGAGTAGTGATGAAGTCTGTAGTGATCGGCTATTAGTTAAAGGATTGCCTATTAGTTATACTGAAGAAAAATTGAGAAAATTGTTTGAACCGTTCGGTCGTATTGTTTATGTTGTCATAAGTTGTGATTTAAAAAGTAGTTCAAAATTAAATTTCGGTTTCGTTCAGTTCTTTGAATGTTTGAACGCTTTTATGGCTCTCAACAAATTGAATGAAACTTCTATTGAAGGCAATCAAATGGTCATTAGTTTTGCGGATCCGATCCATAAAGAAAGTGAATGTCAGATAAGGTCTAAAATGAATATAAGTGTTGAAAAAGTTATTGATATCAGTAATACTACTATTGAAGAGTTGGACAACGAATTATTGGCTGAAGTTTTTACCTACTTATCAATTAAACAAAAGTTTGCAGTTTCTCGAGTCTGTCGTCTGTGGAAAGAAATATGCGATCAACTGATGGAATACGAGACAGCTCTGGCTTTCGGTAGAACTGCTTATCCATATGATTACGGATGTGATAATCAAAGCCATAAAGTTAATGATTATAATGATGTGAGCGATGCTATCATTGATGCTAATAATAAGTTATGGTTTTCTCCCAAAAACTTTCCACAATTGGTTCCAATGATTCGCTTGACTTATAATATCGAAAGCTTACAATTCGCGAACTGTTTCATCGATACCATTGCTTTCAAATGGATTATCAGTCAGTGTCCAAAACTTAAATGTCTCACATTTGACAACATTGAAGGCATTGGTGAACTCGATTGGCCTAAAATAGGAAAACCTCTTTCAGGTATTTATTTGAATGTTCAAAACTTTTACGTTCAGATTCTTTTCATTTCAAAAAGTTTATAAACTATTATTTTTAAAGCAAAAATAGTTCACTTCAGTTATGGCGGAAATAAGTTAAACAAATGGAAAAGTTTGTCCCGAATGGTTAACTCTTTTAACATTCTCAAAGAGCTCACAATCTTTGACTGTTTGCAAGACTTGGAAACGGTTTTTCAGGACTTAAGCCAAACAGTGACTAATCTATGTGTTCGCGAATGTAAAACATTCAATTTGAAAGCAGTCACTGTTCTATTGAGAAAAAATGGACCAAAAATTCAAAATCTTATTATTGATTTCAATGGTGTCGAAGAAAGTAAAGCTATCATTGACTGCATTTATGCCAGAATTCCTGATTTCCATTCATTTAATGCTTTTAATATTTATGAATCAGAGATCGAATGTTTCAATCATGAAAACTATTCAAATCAGATGACAATTGTCTTCAATCAATTCATAGATTTTGAACTTATGTCCGAAAAGTTGAGAGAAAGTCTTAAATTTATTCGAATGACTGGTTTCATAAAGCCATCGGCTTTTCAACTCATTTACGATATGATTCCGAACTGCGAGGAATTCATATTATCTGATTGTTATTTCTATTGCGAATGCGATTCAAATGCTGATAAACTATTGTGTGATCGCTTTTATAGTTGTTTTAACTGTTATGAAGTCTCAATTGATTTTTTCATTCATTTACCGAAATTAAAGTATCTCGAAGTTAATGGCTTTCAATATCTTAATCATAACTAATATTACTTCTCGATAATGAGTATTCATTTGCTTTTCAAATAATCATTTTTATCAATTTTTTTCTTAATTTTCATTTGTCTTAAATCATTGCTCAAAATATTTGATAAATTTAATTATTTTATGTATTATTTAAATACTGTTTAACTTTCTTTTGAACTGAAAACTGGATTAAAATTTACAATATTTTTAATAAAGAGATTTAAACTTTTAATTAATTGAATTCAATTTAAACATTATTGGAATACAATTATAGTTAACATTAATAAACATATTAATAGATTAATATCAGAACAAATTAATAACAGAACAAAAAGGAATTAATTAGTGATTGAATATTAAATAAATTATTCTTCAATATTAGGTCTGATATGAATTCGTTTCGCAAAAACTTTAGGGAAAAAGGGTTTTGAGAAACTCTGAGAATTTGTGCCCAAATTATGATTGAATTGGTTTTCAATTTTTCCGCGAAACGGAACTAAAATTTCATGATTTACACAATCGTCAGATTTTTCAGTCTTAACAAAATATGGACTGAATTTATTGCTATTGAATAATGAGTAATTAGACGTCTTATTATAGCGTTCAAAAGGAGATCCACTCAAAGTGTTTGCTTTAAAAGTATTGAAACTCTTCTTGTTTTCTCTCGATTTCATAAATTGTGTCAAAAATTCCTTATTTGGAAACGAATTTCTGCTATTATTATAAGTGTTTTCAGAGTTTGTTTCACTTCTGATCGCATTTAACGGTCTCTTAAATACTTGGTTTAAACCAAAAGTTTCTGGTTTTTTATTCGATTGTAATTCATAACTATTTTGTGATTCAAATGAACGACAATTTGGTTCTCTTTTAATCGATGGAAGAGTTGGAGTGTTTTCTGTGTTTTCTGTGTTTTCAGTTAAAGGAAACTCTATTTTAAGCCTTTTATTTGGAGTCGAAATAATTCGTGAAATTGCTGTTCTTTTCGACAGAGAGTTATCAAAAAGATATTCATTAATCTGTTTATTATAATCGTTCGAAAAGTTTTTTGAAGTCTTCGTGAATTGTATTATATTTTGTTCAGACTTTTTAAATGGCATTAAATCTTGTTTTCTTTGAATCGAAGTTTCATTCATTTCGGATTCAATTGGATTTGAATTGAGATCAGATTTTGTCTCAAAATTATTCGGAATTTCTGTCAAAACTATATTTAAATTAATTATTGTTTTAATTAATATATAATACAAATGTCTTAACTGTTTATCTCATTATTCGATCGTTTGTTATAATTAATTGATTTCAAAGTCGAGCCAATCATTTCATTATCAATAATCTTATCTTTTTGATCAAAACTAACTTTATTTCTAGTTTTAATCCTTTTATTATTAACTAATTGTTTGTCATTAAAGTTGAGAACATTTTCTTCACTTTTGTATTTATTTTGAACATTATTTTCAATTTTCAAAGCTTTCAAATAATTAATATTAAATCCTTTAATTTCAATGTCTGTTATTTTATAGAAATCTAAACCTAAATATTTAGGCATTTCTTAACTATTATTAACTATTATTAATTAATTTAATTAAATAAACACTAAATCATTGGTTAAATATATTGAGAACTCATTCAAAATTACATTAATTATCAATAATATTATCATTAAATGCGTCACAAAAACAAACTACTATTTATTGACTCAATTATTCAATTATTAAAACAAAATATTTAAGAATTAATTAATTATTATTTAAATTAATGTAAAATTGAGTCAATGTTTATAAAAATTAAACACTCGTTGTGTTTGTTTTGAATCATGACTTAATATTACGTAAAATAAGAGTCAATTATGAGAACAGATTTTTATGAATGAACACAAACTTATCAATGAATGTATAATCAAATTCATTCAATTTTTAACAAAGGCCTAAACTTTAAGGGCTTATAAGTCTCGCATTTGATTAATGAGAGTTTGATTATAAAAATGTTTCAATTGTTAGTTCGCACTCAAAAACTAATGTTTAAGATAATAGTTTAATAGGATTATCGAATTGTCGATAGCTTTACCTTTTGGTCGAATTTTAAATTTTAGAATTAAGTATTAATTGAATTAATTATCGGTATAAACAAAACGATTGAATGATTATAGAATTTTAGTTCATTATTAATCAAACGAAAAGTTGAAAATTATTTGAGGAAAAGATTTTTTTTTTCAACTTATTGTACTTTTAATAGACACATATTTTTCAAGAGAAGTTAATAAAAAAAATGTTTATAACTTATTCTTAAGTCTGTCATAAGTTCTTAATTTGTGGATATTTTGCATACGAAATAACATGAATGAGAGAATGAAAAAAACCTTTCGATAACCTTTATTATAGCCTTACATAAAACATAAACATGTTAAAAAAGTGAATGATATAAGTTTAACCAAACTTTGATTCTAGTTATCCTAAAATATCAACTCTCAGTTTGTTTTTTCCGTGAAGTAAAGTTTGAAGTCAACCAATGTTCACAAAAAAAAATATTTATAAGAAAGTTCAGACTTTGATTCAATTATTCAAAAGCTATTTCAATAATAGAAAGTTTTAGTGATTTGATTCAAAATTACTGTTTTTAAATTTTTATCAGATATTTAGTATTCAGTTTCGTATTAAATCTCTTTTACAGTTCACGACATTGAAATCTGGAAAATGTTTTTTTCGAATAAATTTTTTATTTTTCAAGATATTTGCATAAAATTTGATATGAAAATAGAAAAATGTATATAAAATGATAATATGAAGGTTTTAAATTTTTGTAT
>JAQFXV010002181.1:0-11029 GCA_034694065.1 Camisia spinifer
TGATTGTCGGTGTTTTGAACCACACCCTAATTATCTTTTATTTTGTTTCAAGAATTCTCTGCTGATAATCAAAATATGATTCATCAACAGATCAATACTGTCATAATGAATGCATGCCATGAGTCAATTCTCATTTAAGATCTTACTCAAGGCAACTAATATTGATAGGAAACAAAATACTAAGTTATATCACGGAATTCTGTCATTCAGAGAGAAATTAAATCCTACTGAAATACACGATAGTGTGATTTTCACTTTAGCTGTAACTGACATTAATCTGAAAAAAGAAAAATTCAAGTCGATAAACATAATCCTCAAGTGTAAAAATGTTAATTTCAGCTTTTAGTGAATTAAAAAAGAAAATTAAGTTAAAAAAAAGTACGGTTTTTAACCAAACATTAAGGTCTCTCAAATTTTCTTTTTCAGCATAAAAAAATTGCAGTTTACAGAATAATTACTATATTTATTACTTTTATCTACTAAAAGATGTGAAGACAAAAATATTGACTTATTATGTTTATGAAACACTCCTCGAAAACCCACTCAATTCTAAGTTTATCTCTATTTCTGTTTTTCTCAAATACGAAAGTTTTCTTAAGGGAATCGTCAGAATATAGCAATTGTTATTGAAATTATTTCTCTACTGTTGTGTAGATAAGGCTTTTCTGGGACCATGTAATTAAGAACTCAGATCAAATCCAACCCATTGAGTATAGTCTAAGTAAAAGCAGAAGACATTTCCATTACTGGTGGAAGTATTCGAATCTTAGTTCTTTATGTAGGCCGAGAGTCACATCCCTATCAATTCAACCCATGAACTTGAAATTGATTTCAGCAAAACTAATCTCTAGTACAATACTGTTCTATTTGATAGTCGTATAACTCTCTCTCTCTCTCTCTCTCTCTCTCTCTCTCTCTCTCTCTCTCTCTCTCTCTCTCTCTCTCTCTACAGTTTGAATGCAGTGCAGATTTGTGAAAATTTAATAATTTTTTATTCAATTAATTACGTATTTAAATATTTCTATATTTATTCTCAGTATAGAATGATCTAATATTTAAGAATACAGTACAAAAACACCAATCACTTGTAGAATGGCTTCTTTCTCGATGAATAACATTAAAAACCTTAAGAAATACTACTCAGAAAAAGAGTTAAGAATCTATTTTTATACCAAATCATTTCCCAAGTGTATTATGAATGACGAAAACATTTTTTATATGAATTGTTCGTGATTTTGAATCAAAATCTAATTATAATTCTTTTATACTTTCCTAAACTAACTTAATTAATTCTATTCAACACATTGAAAAACTCATTCATTTAATTCTTTATAGACAACGGCAGAGATGAACTAAGCTTTTCACCTAAGGATGAGATCAAATTTATTATCTTTGAATTCGTAATAATTAGTATAAGGAGAGAACTCGATTGAACTTTTAAGTTAATACTTTTATAATTATTATATATCCAATGTTGTGCCCAGGATTTTAAAGTTGAGGCTTATAATTAAATTCAAAAATATCCTAATTATATCTCAATTTGAAACAATAAAATTTTCTTTTGCTATGATTATTCTTAAACTCAAGAAACCTTTTAAATAATGAGATGGAGTTTCTCTTTCAATTACTGTGAGAACCAATCCATTCAGCCTCCGGGTTGTCATAGAATATCTTAAGTGAATTTTTATTTTTTTAACAAATAGAAACTACTTTATCAGGAAATATCGGCAATTTCTAAAGATATTAAAATAAATGAAGCATGAAGTTTGACAAATAACTTCAGTTATTTTTTCATACATACTGAAAATTTCTTCACAATCTTTCGAAACAAACTTACAAAATTTTGTAAACTGGGAGTTTTGTTTTATATTTTCTAAAAATGACTAATGAGTGTGGAAAAAGTTGATAAAATAAATTTGTGAAATTCTTAAATAATGTTAGGTGTCATTCAATTATTTAATCTTTGAGTCATTTAGTCTTTACAATCTCTACATGTATTTTGAATCGTACAGTCAGAAAAAGAGATTCGACTGAGGTTTTGTGTATTATTTATTGATAACTTATGAATATTTACTATAAAATGAGAATTAAAACTCATTTTTCATCATTTATAGATATACTATGTTCGGATTCAAATTCGAATAAAGACCTATCACAATATTAACTTTACCAAGAAATTCAAATAAGGCCTGTTTTCATACGATATAAAAACTTTCTAATCGAAAATAAACATAAAAAACATTCAAAGAATATGATTAAAAATCAATATAAAAACACTTTTCCAAAATATGTTCGCTAATATGGTTTTCGAAAAACTTTATTATCTTTATAGTCATCTATAACTCTTTTTTCATTCTTTCATAACTCTTAAAACTTACTTTGAGTGAAATTGAGCCAAAACTAATTTAGTAAATATTATTTCTATTACGTATTCTTTAATCTAGTTTACAATATTTGCTTAGACTCATCATTATTATAGTCCATTTGCCCCAATTTAACCACAAAATAGTGTTCAAATTTTTCAAACTTTCGAAATTTCAGAAAATTCACTAAATTTTTCGATAATTTCTATTTGAAGTATGAATTGATTTCTCGCTTCTTGATATTAAACTCTACTTAATTTGAAAGCAATCGAATAATGAAATTTTCAATTAAACACTTTCGTATGTTTTAGATAAATTCGGGTAAATGTGATGACACCTCAAAACATGTTTACTTTGAGCGCTTGTTTGTTCTTTAGATTATTTTTCAGTTACTGTGAGCAGAATTTCTTATCGAACTCTTTATCGAGCGTTTATTGTTTTAATAACATTATAAAAGAGTTTTTGGGTATTGTTATTCTGCAGAATACATTATATTTTTTGAAATCAAATAAATTTTGATGTGAATTTGTTGTTGCTTTACATTTGGATAAGTTTAACAAAATTTCTAGAGTTTTATTACAAATCTTAAGTTGTATAAAATACGATCAAAAATTTATGGCCGTAATTAATAATATTATGTTAGTTATAAATTCATAGAAAACTTATCATATGAATCGACCGATTGAAGAGTATCCGATCTATAGTTAACCTGTTTTTCAAATTATAATTTTATCGTTTAGTTCAACTCGTATTCTATAAGAATGAAATGTAGTTTACACTTATTTTCAAAGCAAATATCAATCCTAATTTAACATTTGAAATCTTTAATTTCAATAATTCAACCCTTTGATAAATAAACGCAACATTTTTCTTATTTCACTCTTTTGAGAGATCCACCGATTCATATGAGAAACGAGAATGTCTATAAACTTATAAGTTATAGACATGACAGTTATCATTAAATTGTTTTTCTTTAGATTCAAACATATGCTAAAGTAAATGAAATTTTCATTCAGATAAGCAGAAGTCATAATAATTATGAATGATTGAAGAAATAATCCAAATATAGTGAAATTCAAGGCTTATGTTATATTTAGTCTTGAACTTTAATACAAATTCCTTTTGAGCTTCGTTTTATTCTCTTACAAGTTAGTAAAGACAAAATAATATACTGTGCTCTCTATAGGGCATTTGTATATTATTCATATTTATTTTGTTAGACGAAACTGAGAAAAGTGACTCAGAACTAATAAGATATCTAAAACCAGCCCAATAAGTATAGATGAGTAGAGTTCAAGCTTATCACACTTTCCTAATGAGTTGGACAAAACATTTCATACATTTTTTGAATGGTGATAATGATATAAAGATGGAATTACGAAAAAATCCATTAAAATTTGCTTAAATTGAATGGCTTTCATTAATTAATTTTTTGTTCACATTTTAAAAAGAATCATTCCTTCTTTGATATTATCTTCACTTATAGCTAGAAATAAATTACTTCTATATACACTCCGACTCCAAAATAATCGTTTACTGCCCCTCCTGAACAGGATCTGACGGTTTCAGCTAAAATGATAACTTCTTCGAAGTCTTATGGTGTCCACCACTCGACCCTTCCGATCGAGAACTCGCTTAATGCCGTACCGCAAACAAAATAAAACAAACTTAAATAATAAAAACTTAAACTTTATTTAAAACATTAAATAAGGTCTAAAAATGGCACCATTTGGTAAAAGTTTTAGAAATCTCGGACTATTTCGGGCCGAAGTAATCCGAAAATTTGATTAATTTATGAGTAAAATATAGCTCAAGCAAAGTATCTTTCATATGCTGTACTGGTATGTACTCTACTGTAATTTATCACAATATTATGCTTTAAAAAGTGAACATTTTGATTGCAGAGTTTCAACATGACATTTGATAATTCAATGCTTTTCATGAAATTCACTTTATTCATAGTTTACAAAAAATAATCGAAAAATATCGAAACAACGTTTCCTCTGTCAATTTCTTTCATTCGATCAGTTTCTAAAATTGATTGATCATGCGAAAGTAATTTTAATGATGACAGTTGGATATTGAATCTAAGATTCTCTAAAGAGTAAAAAGTTATTCTTAAGGATCTAAATTTAAGTTCTTTACTTCAATTGAAGAACATTAATTTAAATACTATTCATTTTGAATTGTTGAACTGACAGACTTTCAAAGGCTTTGGGGTTCGGGAGCGATGGAAAAGTTTGTGCCTCAACTGTCTCTAAATGCAATGTTTAGATTGGATATATAGTTGCAAATTAGGAAATCTTATTATTTCTTTCAGCTAACTTTAATTAAATATTGGTGAATGTGAGAGGAAAAATTCTTTCGTAATTTGATTTGAACATCAAATGAATGAAAAAATTAATTCTGACAGATAAAAAATATTTCTTTTCTAATGAAATAGTCCTCTAAATCATTAACTTTGTAGCTTTACTGAAACAATTTTTCCTGAACTTTATCACTGCTTTTCAGAAGATATTTGTTTCTTAATCAAAATGAATGCTAACAAATCATAATATATTATGGTAATTATAATTTTTTCTTCTTTTATTTGAAATAGTATTCCTGAAATCCGAAACCGCTTCTGAATTATCAATGATAGAGATATAGGTCGAAAGAAAGCCTAATGTCGAAATCATATTAACTTCAATATGAAAGGATAGCCAAAAGACAAGACTCAGTTGAAGGATTTTTTTGAAGGGCTTAAGAAGTATCAAATACACGTCAACATTTCTGGGGTCTTGAAGTTCTAGGTTTTAACTTTCTGGCTTTTAATTAGATACCAATTTCGATTCTATTTTGAGCCACTGACACTTCAACTAATACTCATAATATTTCTAAGATTCTCGTATCGAAAAATTCTTCACAGAATTACGGAAAATCAAATGTATTTCATTATATGATACGACCGACTCATTCAATGTTTCGATGTTTTGTTTGAATTTTCAATGATTTTCTCTCTAAACCCATATTAATTTCAATACTATATCTAAAAAATTGTGGATTATTTAGCTATAAAGCGTCTTAATTTCAAATGACTGGAGGCATAAAATATGAAAATTTTTGTTTAGTTGTTTCAAACCATACAAAAAGTAGAGCTAAACAAAATTGAGAGAACTCAAACATTTGTGTATATTTTCGCAAATAAAAAGATATAATTGATTTGAAAAAATATTGAAAAATTATTAGTTTGAAGTGTATTTGATACTCGAATGTAGTTTTCGATACTCAAACCCCACTCGTCTTCATTAAGAAAATTTTTTTGATTGGAAAAATTATTTCATTCACTTGAAAATAGTGGATTTTCTACCAATTTTGGCTGCTTTTAATTTGCAAATAGTATCAAAAAAGCATATTATCGAACTATTTTGCAATATTTTAATATTAAATATGATAATAATCGAAAATTGTCTTGTTTTTTAAAGTTTTGATGATTCGTATGCTTTTGAGCAATAAAAATTGATCTATTTACATATATCTATAGATAGAAATAGACTTCAATCTGAAAAGCCTTCAATCCAAAGAATACATTTGAGGTCCACCAACAACTAAGCTTGTATTTTATACAGTTGTATAAATAACAAGAGAATATGCCTACAAATTGCATTTTCAAAAACCTTTCAAAATTCTTACTTCAACAACAAGTATATTTTGTAGTCATGAATATTGATTTTTTTGATTTTGTTTTTAAGGAATTCATTTGAACAGCCCTTTTGAGAATTGAACAAATATAAGGCTCAATGAATTCATTGATTGTCAGCTTTATTGAAAATGATTATTTCACATCATTTATAGAACTTAAATTAATAGTATTTAATAGAAATATATAATAGACTATTAAATAAAACGGAACTTTCAGGCAACTCGAGTTCTGATGAACAGGATGTTAGAAAGTCATACAAAGTATATCTAGATTTCATAAAACTAAAATTTCTTTAAGGCATTTTCAATAATAAACTTAATGAAAGAGCTGTTAAATTGAATATTGAATTTTAGGAATTTATCAATTTTTTTAGAAACTTTTAAACTTAATACTTGTGAAATACAAGTATATCCGATAGTTTTGAACTGTGTAATTTTTTGATTGTAAATTCTTCGCATTTTATTCTAATATTACTTATACAACAGAGAGTAAAAAGATGTATTTCATTGTTTGAGTTGGAATTTTTCAGTTCAAATATATAGTAATTGAATTGAGCCAAAGGCTTATGCAATGTTTCTTTTATGTTAAGAAACATCAAATAAAGCCAATGGTTAATAAACTTATGTATAACAAGAAAACTTTATACCCAAAGCAAAATAATACTCCATTCGATGTTATTGGTGACTAATAGAATCTCAAAAAGTGTTCTGTGAGACGGAATATACAGGTATATAATTTTGTACATTTTATATTTGAATTAATTTATTCCAAGACTAGAGAATAAATATAAATTCGAATTTTGCTTTTATATACTTTACAACTTTACTGTCAGCTAATTTGGAGAGATTGAGTCAATTGTACTCTATATTAAATGCCTTTAAGATCAATTGAAAATATGATCCTACTATTGATTTGTCTTAATTTGTGTCTTACACTGCTTACAACCATTACTTAAAAGACAGACTTCTCATTACATGAAAACAAAGCAGAATTATTAAGAGTTAGACTCAAGATTGCATTACATGAGAAGAGATGTAATTGGATTCTATTATGGATTCAAATTTCGATTAAACCATACTAATCAACAAAAGGACGCATATTAAGCATTGTTATCATTCATCAGAGAATTGATTTTGAATTTGAGAAGACGTGAGAGAATTAAAGTTCATTCAAACAGAAAGACTGCATTAATTATACTTTTAATTATTGATAAGACAAACAGGAATCAAGCATTTGAATGCATGAAAAGATTTATAAACTTAAGTTATGATCATTGAATTTGAGTGAAATTATTTCACATCAACTCTAACTTAATTTGAAAATATATCAATTTCACAATACTCTCTAATACAAAAGCGATATAATTTTGTATTGAAAATATTTATGATATTTTGATTTATGAAAATAGGAATAAATTTGAGTCACAAACACACGAATTTCATCTGTTTGTTAATAATAATGATTGATAATTACTTTCTGAAAATGAAACATTATATTTGATGAAAAGAAGATATATGTTTTTCTGGCTGACGAACTTATTTCGACATAAGTATAGTTATACTGCTACTCATCCATGAAAGAAGGTTGAGATTAATTACATTATTTTTTCGTTCACATGTTATCGAATAGTCTGCAATAACTTTTATGATCCTCGGATTCATTTCCGAAATATTCATTCAGCTCTTATTTCATCAGATGAAACGTGACTCAAAATAAGCTTTAGATTCCAATATTGTATAGAAAAAGTCTGCGAACAGAGATTAATGAAATGATAGATTTTTTAAAATTTTCTGGCAGATAAAAGTATTAAGTGCTGTAAATAATTAATCAGTCAATTGGATCGTAGGATTCATGCCTTTTATTTATTTTCCTGAAATGTTTATTCAATGTCTAGTCATTCAATATTTTTCTGAAACCATAAAAAAGCATAACTCTATTTTCAAAGTTTATTCATAGCTTGCTTGAAATGAAGTGACACTTAAATATCATTAATTATCTTAATCTAATTTTTGAGTTATTAAGACTTTTATATTGAAAAATTGAGCAAAGCATGAAAAATTATGCCATATATTTAATCAAATAAAATTTTGCAAACAATCGCATTACGCTATAAACAAAATTATTACAGTTTATAATATATCATAAGATTTAACAGTGTATAAAATCTTATGATATATACATTGTTAATGATTAGTTGAATTAATTTTACTCACTATATGATAGTCTTTATGGTATTCGTTAATAAAATTATTTTGAGAAATGATTTTGTTCAAACAAAACAGAGAAAACAAACTTAACATTGCTTTTGTCGAATCAGTTTTGGGCCATTTTTCAACTTCAATAACTTTCGATCAAAACGTTGGATTCTGATGAATTATGTATCAAAATGAAGATAAAATAGTCTTTCAAAATAGAATCGATTTGATTCGGTCAACGACTTATAGAATACCAAAATTCCTCTTTATTCTAAAAGGTATCATTTTGGGACTTTTCTGGCTTAAATATGAAATATTAAACCATCAGAGTAGAATTTAAGCGAATCTAAGGCAGCTATTCTATCAAAACATCTTGCATGTCATTGTTTCTTCTAGTTTTAGCCGTTAGATCAGTGGGATTCAGATTAATTTAGCCATTATTTGAGATCAAATATGATACAAAGTTACCCTTATGAATGGCTATCAATTTTTGTCACTTGGAGTATTGGGGAATTTGGTACGACTGTTTTAATTATTCAAATGCTAAATGCGTTTAGTGTGTAATAATGCTTGAAAATACTGTGTGATCATCATTTCTTTTTCAGCTTATGGAAAAAGGTATAACAAAACTGCTCTAAATTACAGCCGGAAGTAAATAAAAGCTGAGAGTCTATTGAATACATTAATAAGAATACTATAATTTTGCATTTTAATAGTTTTTTCTGGAAAAATAAACTCTTCGGATGAATACTCACACTTTTAAATAAACTAAATTCTTGCTAAGAATACTGAAAAAATTTGAAAAACTCACTTTTATCATGTTTGGATAAGATTTTTTTCTGAAGTACATGTATTTGATCATACATTTGAAGCTCTATTCCATCTATACTTCATTTTTGAGATGTAAGCCGAAAGGCATTGCATTTGATAAAAGTAAATAAAATAATTTAGATGAGCGAAAACTTAATTGATATTCGAATTGAAGCTTCAAAATAATAAGGCTTAAACGAAATTAAAAACTTTCACACTTAACGTAACTGGAAATAAGCTAAATTGAAAACTTTTACAATTAGGAAATTGAAATTAAGTGAAATTATTTATGAGAAGACAAAATCCGCCGTTAAAACTGAAATCGAAATATCAAATAAATAGTGTTCACATAAAACAATTTATTTCAAAGCAATGAAAGAAATTGAAAGATGTAAAATTAATTGAATTAAAGCAAATTCTCACTTGAAGGAAATTGAAAACTTTTACGATAAGTGAAATTAAAAGCATTAAACATTTGTGAGATTGAAATTAAGGGAAATCCAAATCTTCAAAGTTAAGCATCACTTCTGGTAACAAATCATCTTAAGGAATAGTTTATTTTAGTTTAAATGATATTTATTCTTCTCGTGTAAACTAAATTCAATAGAATTGTAAACAACCAAAAAAGTAGCAACAATTTACAGCTAAATCCAAGAACTTGAAGAGAATTAATTAAATCTTAAGAGAACAGTTCAAAGCATTACAATAAAATGAGACTGAATTTAACGGATGTCTGACTCCTGGGACATCTTCATTCTTCTATATTTATAGTTGTTTACTAATAAAATGCACTCTCATTAGAATTTTGGGTCCTCTGAACAGTTCAGATAACTGGTGGAGAGCTATTGCTTTTATTTTAATTCAGATTAAACTTCGGTCTTAAGAGTTGGAAACTTCCTTATATTGAACCTTTTCGACAATTACAGAATGATAAAAACCTCTTTCTATCTCTTAGAAGCCCAACCATTATGTTTTGCGTTTTATCGCTTTTGCTGAAAAAGCTAGAATTTTAAAACAAATAAACTTTAAATCAAATAAACGAAGAATTTCAATATTTTTCAAATAATTTGGGTTTAACTAAAAATTAGAGTTATAATTTTTTATTGCATGAATGCTCAAAAAGGAATTTATTCATCCAATTATTCATTCAGTCATGTGAATAGTTCCCAATTTGAGTTTAATTTAATGAATTTTTCATGTTTTGTTTTGCTATCATAAATAAATTGAATCGTTTATGCACTCGAACTGTCAAATACTTTTCTTCATTCATTCATTTGATATAAATTTTAAAAGAATTAAAGAATAGAACTTTTATTTTTAACTCATTCTCATTGTTAATGAATAGTGTATGAAACAAAATGACATCATCTCATCCCACAACTCAAAAGTTAAATGACATTATAGTAATCACTGTTACAATAGTTCATTTCTCATTTATATATACAACTTAAACTCAAGTTTTTTATTACATTTAAATTGAAAATTTATTCAAAATAAATTTGATTTTATTACAAACATGAAATTTTGCATTGAATGTTGCACTGGATGTTTCATTTTCATATTTACTCTAATAATATTTGAAGAAACAATAAATCCAAGAGTGATAAGTCTTGCCCAGGGGTTGGTTGTATGTACGGGACTTATATCAAGTGGGCTTATACTTATGGGCTTCTTAGAAATCATCATTAATAAAAAATAACTTCATTTTCCGATTAGATGAGATTAAACAGTGAACTTTTGAAAATAATGCATTTTTAAACTTATGTTTTCATAATTGTTAATAATTTGTAGTCAATTATGGAAATATTTTTGACTTTACAGACACACAAAAGTACGATTCTATAAGCGAGACGCGATATTACCAAAAGATGTTTAGAGAATTAAAAAGCCTTATTAAGCCTTCTTACTAGGGAACGGTGCTCATTGAGGTAGTCAGACCAACATATTTTCGATTTGGCATTAATCTATGCGACCATTAG
>JAQFXV010002182.1:0-11025 GCA_034694065.1 Camisia spinifer
AGTTATGTCTTAATTTCTTTCTCTTTTCTTATTATTTCGTTTATTGTTCTCAACTTTAGTTAGTTTTAAATGCGTTTCAAAAGACTTCTTATAATCAAAGCCTAACTTGACTTTTGATTACTTCTCAGTTGACTATCAATTAAATCTGATTTAATTATAACTTTATTATAATTAAATCCACAGTTGATTGACTTGTATTTAAGCCCAAGAAATTTGACCGCAAATCAAGTGTATAATAAGTGTGAAATGAAAAGTTGACCTAATTTTGGATGTTATATAAAATCTCACTTTTATTTTCAATAAATATTTAATAAATATTTGTCTGAAAACTATCTGACAAATAAGTGGGCGTTAATTATAATGAACAATATTTTGCGATACCGTATCCTTTCATATACTAATCGATGCATTAATTTTTCAAATCTATATTTGGTTTAATATTATTGTAAATCAATTCGTAACAAATAGTCTTTCATTATAGATAGTGATGGTCTCACCTCTACTCAGCTTTACCTTAATATACAATCTCTTATAGAGTATAATAGATTGTAATTCTATTCAATACACAATTCCCTCAATTTAATTATCTTCTTCACGATCGAGACCTTTGAACTATTTGTCTCTTATACTCGTCTCAAACCTTAAATATTAATAAATCAAATTTGTATTTCATTTTCTTATTCATCTTCTCTACAGAAACCTTTCAAATCATGTTTAAATTTGAATAAATTTTAATTTCTTAAGCTTTACAAACAGTAAATAATAATTGAATTTTTGATTAAACCTGAAAATGTTTAACATATTTTGATTTGAGAACAACTTGTGAAAAATACTTGACTAAAAGGTTAATTGGAATCTAGTTTGTAATCTAGCCGTTAATCGAATAATTTGAAAAGTGATAAAAACTAAACGATTGATTTAATTAATATTTGGATGTTATCTTTTAATAGATTTATTACAATGTACTCATGAACCAAATGTTTCGATACCACAATTGGCAAATCTCTTAATTGAAAGGACCAACCATTCAAGTTGGGTCGTAGTATTCAAAGCACTCGTAACTGTACATCAACTTATGTGTTATGGGAATGAAGTAAGTTTTCAACAATTACTACTATTATTTACTTTAATTATTTTAATTGTACGCAAATTACAATACTGTTCAACTTGAACCACAAATTAATACTTTACGCATAATTGACTTTCTCTTGAGTGAACATTAGAATAAATTCTGGTCTAAGTTCTACTCTTTTGTATCGCGTTTATTATTGGCCTACAAATAGTCTCAATCTTTTCTTATCCATTACTGAGCAAACGATGAACTCAAATATCAATTTTATATTACAAAAGATAAGTAGTTCTTCAACTCGATAGATAGTAATGAATTACTTTTGCATTTATTGATGAATCGGTACTAAAACTGTTCTCCACTCGAAGTCTAAATCTTCACATAAAATATCTCTTATCTTTTGCTTAATTTTTGAATCGATTAATGATTTGACTATTAACTAATTTTGAAATTGATATTTTCTATCTTCTAATTGTGTACATAATTGTATTTTATTTAGAGAAATGTCATAGATTTGATCGAACAATCATCAGTTTTTGTAGTTATTGATTGTGTAACCCTTATGATGGTCTTTAACTACTGGCCTCAAATTTATTTTAATCAAAAACATTGCACTGCAATAAACAGTTAAACTTCACTTTAGTTTTATTGCATTTCTTGTGATAAAAAATTAAAGAGAAAGACGGTTATTGAATAGAGACAGACATTGCTAGAAAAATGATAGTTGAGGTCAATTTTGCATAAATCCATAATACGTGACACACTTTCCGTTTCGATATTATCGATAAGAGTGACTGATGTCATAATAATATTTATCATATTTTTGATTTGAATTTTTCCAATTCAAAACTTTCTATTTATTTATTGATATTTTTCAATCTATTTGAATCACATTTTATTGATTCGAATTAATGTGAAAAATGCAAATTTGAATATTTCTCAGCAATGTGTGAAAAATGCGTTATAAAACATGAATTGATGAACATTTTGATTATAACTTTGTTCCGCATTGACTGCTATTCATTTGTTCAACAATTTCCGTCCGAATGTTTCATTGAATTAAGTTTTTAAAACATAACGACTAGATTTGAGATTCTTTGTCACGCAATTGAATTATAAAATTATCTTTTATTCATTATTTTTTAGAAATAATTAAGTAAACGCTACGAACACATTAAATAAATTGCATTATTTATTTATCATTTTAATTGAATAAAATTTTTCATTTTTTGATAGTGAGAATATTAACCCAAAACCCATAAAGATTACTATTTTTTCTCATTTCTATTTTCGATAACATTAAAATTGGATGACTTATTGCTTAACTTTAAGTCTTTGGACATAGAATAAGCTCAAGATATTATGTGATTAACCACTTAAATAAAAAAATCTAACATTAGTTTAACTTCAAAGTAGTCTTCGTTGAAAATGAAATACAATTTCTTTCATAATCTCTAAAACTAAATCCAATCTATTTTGCATTATATTCTATTCATCTTTATTTTCTAACAGAAAAATTCAAACAACATTTTCGAATGTCTAAAAATAAATTGTTTTGAGTGAAGTAAATGCCAATCAATTAACACTATTGTGTCTAAAGCTCGAGCTCACAAAAGATCCATAAATTGATTATTAACACGAATTTAATAAGAGTCGACTTCAACTCAAACCTCTTTATTAAAGAAACACTAAAGTTGTCAAAGATGTAATCAATTGTTAATTTGATATTGAATGTTAAACTGTTTTATCGGATATGATGTCAGTATTTATAATCTGTAGCTTTCGATGTCTTAACCTATCAGTTGAGACTTACTGAATGAGTAATGCTTTCAAATGATCCAATTAGTGAATGCTTCGTTTCCTTATTGCTTAATCGTTGAAGACATGATCGGATTACACACTTTCTAATAAGCTTATTATTTTCAATTATAATTTACAATATTATTTATTTATAAATTCCACAACATTTTCATTTCCAAATACAGAAAAGTTCCTAATTTACAATATTATTTTCAATCGATTTTTCAATATTTATGTCATTTTCGTTCAAAATGTGATCAAAAATAGAGTGAAGCGAAAAATAAAGTGAAAAATAGTCAAATCTTATTTGAATTTTAATTAAATCCTTTTAACTGAGAAACTATTTCAAAAATTCTAAGTCTTTTCACAAGTCATGATTTTTTTTACAAAACAGTTTAACAGTTGAGTCAATGAGTGAACCTGTCATTCAATTTTTGTTTATTCATCATTTAATCGATCAGTAATTGATATATTGTTTATAAAGTTATTTTTAGTACTCAAACAATTGTTAGTGAATTGACTCAAATTTATTTGATATAAACAAATGAGTTGATGATTATTTTCAATTTATTTGATTAAAATGACGACAATGTTGTACTGCATAATCATTAATCACTTTATACCGCATTTTCAGAACAAAAATAAAAGAGAAAACTCCTCAAATTAATGATAGAGTAAACCATAGCTTATGATTAATTAAAATAAATATTAATAAATTGATCGATATTTAAATCTTAATCATTACAGAGATTCACCCAATACTTGGCTTCTAGTAATTGTACGTTTCAATTGAGTAATTTTCTTGATAAAAATGGTGTTAAAGGTTATGAAATGTCAACATTTATTCGGCGTTACGCTAAATATCTGAACGAAAAAGCAGTTTCCTATCGAACAGTTGCGTTCGACTTCACCAAAATTAAAAGAGGGTATGATTTGGAAAAAGAACATTAAAAGAACTGTGACTTTAGATAATTAGTTTTTTATTTGAAGATTAAAATAATTGTTGTATTGTTTGAATAAATGAGTTGATAAGTAGTATCACAATAAGTAAGATAACAATAATTAATGATTTAATTTGCGGTCTCATTAAATAGGAAAGAAGACGGATCGTTGCGCTCTATGAATACCGATAAATTGATAAAAACAATACCAACACTACAATCACAAGTTGATTCCCTCCTTGAGTTCGACTGTACAGCAAATGATTTAACGAATGGCGTTATTAACGCTGCCTTTATGTTACTCTTTAGAGATCTGATCAGACTATTTGCCTGTTATAACGACGGAATTATTAATTGTTTGGGTAAAAAGCATTTGAATCTAAAGCTTCTGAAAAAGATTTTCAATATATTAATACTTTCTAACTTATAATATTGATTAGAAAAATATTTTGACATGAATAAGAAACACGCTCGAGAAGCCCTTGAAATATATAAAAAATTTCTCATCCGTATGGATAGAGTCGCAGAATTTTTAAAAGTAGCTGAAAATGTAGGGATTGATAAGGGAGAGATTCCTGATCTCACTAAAGCTCCCAGTTCTCTATTAGACGCTCTCGAACAACATTTAGTACAACTTGAAGGCAAAAAAGGACAAACCACTACTAAGTTATTATTATTATTATCTTTAATAATAAGGTTTGCGCTCAAAATATCTCAATTATTCAATTCATTTTTAACACTTTTTCGCTACAGTTCTAGAGCATGTCTTACAGTATATCTAAGCCATGCATTTAATTACTTTATTATTGAACTATTTCCTAATTTTTAATGAATTTTAATTTAGATTACGTTTACTTTCGATTAAGACGTGTTTAGACTTTAGAGTTTTCATTATAATATTTTAACAAAATCGAGATTTATTTGAGTTGAAAGTGTAACTTGTTTTTGAGTGCATACCTTCTGATTTAAAATAAGATATTAAAATTTGATGCTAAACTTTTTAACTTTTGATTGTGAAGTAGTTCTAGTGCACCAACAAATGGTACGACTTCTAATGGAAGCATTCCAAGTGACTCTTTCAACGGCGGCATTAAAGAAGAAGCTTCTGTTAAAAAAGCACTCGAAGAAGAGGAACAAATGCTTAATAAACTCAAAGTATGAGAAAAATGTTATTCAGGTTTTCTTTAAAAAAATTAAAAATGTTTAATTAAAAAAGAATTAGATTTAGAAAAGAATTTGTGGCTTAATTAGATGTATGCATGCTTTCGGTCTAAAGGTGACGGTTTATCACAATTAACACATTTTGCAATTTTTCTCTTTTTATAAATTGTTTTGCATCTCATTTTGCATCTCTGCCTGTTCTTAAAATGCCTGTTAAATAAAGTCTGAATCTATTGATCGGACTAATTCACCATTTAATTGGAAACAAGAGAATTGGTTTGATTTGGTTAGTCTTTCGCTCATTTATTATCGCTATTATTTGATTTTTTGTTCACATTTTTATGTATTTATTATGTCATAATTTTCTAAACTAATCATTTTCTTACTATGAAATGAACTTAAATGAAAAATTAGGAAAAACATATGCAAGACCAGGACAAGAAACCAAATAATCCATTCTTATCTATGTCACCGACCGCTGAATCAAAGCCTTCGCCGACATCTGAGAATAAAAGTCAAGGGATTTTAGATTTATTTAGTGATACTCAGAATAATAAATCGGTGACAAATAACCAATCAGGCAAAGCAAGTGATGACCTCTTATGTCTGTCTAACGCAAATCCATTCGCTGATATTCTCAACGCTGCCATGTCTTCACCTCAGACTCAGACAGCATTTCCATCGATGACACACCAAAATATGGCGCCATTAATACAAAACGCACCACAAATTAATACACCATTTAATAATGGGATTACAAATAGTAATAATACAAATGGTAATAACGTATTTGCAACCGATGATGGGTTTGCAGCAGCTTTTGGTAAAGTTGACACTACCTCTAACTCAGGTATTCTATTCTTTATTATTTTAAGTAAGTTATTAAATATGAATATATTTTGGGAAACCCTCAGTGTTTGTTGATTTGAGTTGAAGTTTACTGTTTGTTATTTTTATCAAATTATTGTCTTTATTCTTCGTATTCATGCTTCCCTTCTTAGAAGGTGCTGAGGCTTTAGAAGAGGGTAAGTGATCATCAATTTATATCAATTCAATTGATATTTGACTCAAATTTGATATTTATTTCAATTAAAACCCCTTAACAATAAAGAAGCGACCGATCAGTTCGCTGATACGCTTCCAATACCATCGACTGAAGATAATATGAATCGTTCTGTGTCTCCGTCACCGACTCATGATATGATAAAAGGTGCCGGAACTACACCTATACTACCAATTCCTCCCGATCCTGGATTTGGTGAAGACAGTGGTATAGACGAGAGCAATATCTCTCGTGGCAATAGTCCATCGCCTGGCGCTGCCATTTCAGCGCCACCACCTTCTGGAGAGAACAGTCCATTTGGAGCACATTTCGAAATGTCTCCATTTGTGGCTGCATTTGGAGGTGATTCGGGACACGTTAAACTACAGCCTCCTATGAGACCTCCGCCACCACCTCATGAAACTACATTAATGGCACCCCCGGGCAGACCTCCACCACCTGTTAAGGCTTCTGTAGCTTCTGATTCAGAATTTACTGCAGAAGACTCAGAATTTGGAGGAACGATCATATCGACCGCAACCCCACCTCCTCCGAGACCACCCGTTCCTTGTGTTGCACCCAATGCTTCATACGCTGCTTTTGATGCTAATCAGCAACAGTTCATAATTCAACAGCAATTAATGTTTCAACAGCAACAACAACAACAACAACAAGCTTTTACGTCTCAAAAACAACAACAATCGGCACAGAAAAAGCCTGCGTCTGCTTTCGAGGATTTAGATCTAGCGATGCGGCAAAATATGCCAAAACCTCAACAACCGGTGGGCTTTGCGCCTCATCCGACACCACATGGCGTAGCTTTTGTTCCTCCGGGTAGTGCTTCGCCTGCAGGTTATGTAGTGATGCCATCATTTGGTGTTCCATCAGGTGTTTCAGGTTATCTCGTTTTATCTGAGGGTTTCCTTAAGTTTTTATAATAAGTTATTTACATTGTTTTTTAAGAATAATTTGTTCAACTATTTATTGTTTTAAATTAGGTTTTGATGCTTTTGGAGATGTATTACAACCTCAACAATTAGCTAACAAAACAGGCCAAACCATTCAAACTGTACCAACAGCTGTACCCACTTCTGTTTCAACCACAGCCGTAAATCAAAGTTTATTTAAAGGCGATTTAGATTCAAGTCTCGCGAGTTTGGCTCAAAACCTCGATATCAATGGGCCTAAAGGAGCGTTCAAAAAGTATTTACTTTATACTAACAACAAATTTCTATCAATAATCGGCTGAAGTAGTCTTTTAAGTTATCTTAAAGTTAACTTTAACTTAAGCAAAACGCGTCATGACTAGCATTCTGTTTCTGTTATTATAATTCAAAAGATGCTATAAATATTATCTTATATTATTTCGTACTCTTAATTGATTTAAAAATTTAATTATTCTCTTAGAGGTGGTCAACAGCAGTGGTCAAGTCCTAAAAATACAGTAAAGACGGGCGGACCAAATCAGCCACAGCCCGGATGGCCCGCAAATCAGTCTCTCAGTTGGAGTGCAGGAACGATACCTATTGTAGCACAACAGGGAATAACACCATCAGGCGGTCAATGGCCCGCTTCTCCCGTACAACCAATGATGGTTCCGACAAACTCTATGTCAATGACATATGGAGTTCAAGTAATATAACATTATTTCCTGCAATTAAATCATAATATTAAGTGAAGTATTTGTATTATTAAATAAGATGAGACCTACAATGGTTGGAGGTATGGTTTCATCGGGTTCTGTTCCAGTACTCGCTGGCGCAGTACCTGTTTTACCAACATCTCAACGAACTGTTAATCCTGGATTAGCATCGACTCAATCAGATCCTTTTGGCGCACTTTAAACGTTAATCCATACTTTAATTTATAACAGAAATCATTTAGTTATGAAAATGAGTTAATTTTTTATTTATCAACCACTAATTGTCTGTCAAGTGTCACTAACTTTAGGTTTTAGTATTTAAGTTATGTTTTTGATCCTCTATCAGCAAAACCACTCCATATCAGTGACATTTGCATTCATTAGTAATTTTTAAGTTCAAGTTTAACTATTATTAATTGAATGGTATCTTTATTTATGCCAAATTGGAATCTAGTGTTAATATTTTCAAATTAATTGAGGATTCAACTGATTCTCGCATCAATTGTTAAAATAACGCCAATTTCTTTAGATTTTCTGTTGATTTTTTATTTTTGAATTATATATAGTATTATTAAAAGTTGTCATTTTCTCTTTCCTTACAAATTATGCCACATATTATGCACCACAGGATTAAACGAAACATTAATTATTTGACATTATATACTAAACAAGTTTTTATTTCAATTGAGAAACTTTAGTCGAAAGACTGATTATTAGCCTAAAAAACATATAGTAATCAAATTTAATTCATTGAAGGAAATCTATTCTGCCATTAAATATCAACAATGCATATAAAAGACATTCCACAGAAATGCATAATTATCTGTCTCTCTCTCTATATATATATTTTAGGAAAACGAAAAATTAGTGGAATTGAAAGATAAAAATTAATTTATTGTTAATTTTAAGTCGCATACATTGCGTATAACATACGATATGAATATATTTTGGATGATATAAATTAATTACCTGTAATATTAATATAATGAATACTTTATATAATTTAAAATTGTGTGCTTTTGTGAGTATATGTTTAATTGATATATATTTAAGTTTTGAAAAACTGTACATTCAATCCATTAATCAAATAAGAATTAGTTACCTTTTATTTTTATTTTTTGTTCGTTCAAAGTGTTATACTTTCAAAGCAATAAGTGATGCTTTGCATTACTCTTTAATATAAAGTTAATCCTAAACAAAATTCACTAATTATTAATTGAAGAATGAGTTTCAATAGAATATGTGATTGAATTGAGTGAATAAATACAAGAATAACAGTATTTTATTGGAATTAAAGTATTTTTCAAAAGTTATTCATATCTGACTAATAAATCAATTGAATTGAATGTAAATGTTATTCAGTGAAAAATAGACATCTAAAATATTATTAAATGGTATATTCTTTTAAAGAATAACTTGTTTCCAAATCAAAGTTATTATTTAAATCTTCAACTGATGAACATTATGTGAATGGAAGTAAAAAATAAAATTCAAATAAAATTAAGATTATTCCTAATTAAATGACTACTCTATTGCTTAACAAAAAAATTATATCAGACATCTATTATTCCTTATTCTGAATCTCACAAGTTTATAGTCATATTACTTTTTCATGATTGGTTTCTCGAAAACATTTGAAAAGAGGGCTTTATCATAGGTATTAAAACTGGGAAATTAATTTTTCATTGGTTTCAACAAAACTGAAAATCTTCCCTCATTTCTATCAAAGTTAAAGTAAAGTGAAATTATTTTTTATTACGATTGTTTTATTGTGTTTCACTTCAATCAGTTTAGTGTAGGTTCAAAACACGCTTCTTTGGGATTATGTTTTGGAGACAGTTTTTTCATAGTTGACATTATTGTCATGCAAACAACTCCAGACATATTTCCTTTAGAAGCAGATTTGATGATAAATTGGATAAGTGTTGATAATTGTTTGAGTTGGTTTGCGATACCAATAGTATTAAAATAAATTTAAATCAAACAGCCCTTTGTATACTTGAAAAATAAGTTTTTAAAATATAATTTTAATCGAATCTAAATCTTATCAAATAATCTACAGTATTGTTAGATAAAAGAACATTTGATGATTGCGTTTAATGTCTAAAAGTCTTGAAATTTTCCATTGATAGACTCAGAAAAAATTGACAGCAAATTTGATTTAGTACCACAACATGTGTTTAACAAAAGCTGTATAAGAAATAATTAATGATTCTGATAAAACATGTTTAGAGATCACGAATATCTTTAAGTTGAGTTCAGGTGATGCAAAAAAGTTACACTTAACTCAACTGATAAAATATCGTTACTGAGCCTTTTGCTAAACGGTAGTCCTTTGATAATTGACTCAAATAATAAATTAATTCTTTACCTAAAAGCCTAAGAGAACACAAATCCCAAAATTGAAACGACAATTCATTCGAGATTTTGTAATTTTTTGAATATTCAATTTTAGCATTCACTTTATTATTCATGTTCGACTATAATTTAATTAGGAAATTGCATTCACAATGGTTGGCAAATTAATTATTTAAGAGTGTTTAATAAATAAGAGGATCAAATTAGCATTTTTCACGTATGCAATTCATGAGTCAAAGGAAAAATAATAGTCTTTTTTAATCACGTTTTGATTTCCACTGCAATAATTATCTATTGAATTACATAATAGCGGATTCTTTCAAAAGTTTGTGATTTTCCGGTGAATAAAGATTTGTTTGATATAAAAATTTTCATTTGAACAAATTTATTATTATCAGTTTTATAAACCAACAGATGCTTATTTGAAACTTACGATTAAATAATTGTTAAGTTCATTCATTTGATTGTTTAAGTGATAAATTGAATAAAAAAAATAAATTGTTTGAGTGAATAAAGAATATAATATAATAGAATATAAAGGAAGACTAGCCTTTCCTCAAAATATCTATAGTCTGTAAGGTCTAAATCATCAAAGATTTCATTTATATAAAAAAATAGATATGTTTAAGTCATTTATTATTGAATCATTTAATTAGATTTATTTCAAAAAATTTTCAAGTTATTCATCCTGTGCTCATAATTAACACTTTCAAAGTTGAAACAATCAATAGTAAACCTCTCATAACTTTATGAATGAAATACAACTGTTTCTTAAAATCAATAAAATTCTAGTCTCTCATGTTTAGACATTATAAAACTGTTTATGCACTAATGATAGCTTATGAGTATTTTAATTAACTAAAACTCATTGACTTTTTATTAGCTATTTCCTCAACTAAAAAGCTAGATATGAGTTAAACATTTTCAGTATCTTCGCCAAAACCAAAGGGTTAGTCTTGCGATTTTATGTTATATATACGGTATATATTCTGTATTTTAATGAAAATAAAAA
>JAQFXV010002183.1:0-11024 GCA_034694065.1 Camisia spinifer
CTTATGCATGAATCAGGTCTTGGTGTGAAACGCGATCTTCGTTTGGCTCAACTCTACTACGATATGTCGGCTCAGATTAGTAGTGAAGCTGCACTTCCTGTGGCTTTGGCCACAATCAAACTCAAAATAGTTTATGGATTGCAATTATTTATGCAATACTTTTTTGGCATCAGTCAATGGTTTGGACCCAATTGGGACTTGTATTTAATGACTATATTAATAGTTATATTGGTATTCGTTATATATGTTAAATACAGATTAGCATAAATTCATGTTAATTTCATCGGAATTAAATGTTTAACAATCACTAAATGAAGACAATTTTCAATCTTTTGTTCAATTAGTTATAAATAAATCCTATTTCTAAAATCGGAAGCCCTAAACATTCCATAATTTTTTTTAAATTTTTGATAATTTCGATTACTTGTCGAAATCCTCTTAAAATAACTTCCATTAACGCTTCTATAAAATGCATGCATTTATTTATAAGAACTACAGGTATTATTACATGATTTATATGATTCATAGCGGGCAGAAAATGGCTTTACTTCCGAGTGAATGATCATATTGTTGCAAAACAAGCAAAGCATTCAACATGAACTTAACTTAATTACCGTTATTAATTAGATTAGGATAGGTTAGAAATTATTGAGATTTTCAACAATATGATCTCATGTGTCCAAATTTGCTCTTAATGGGTTAGTTTTCACAACGCTCTAAACTTAGTTTTATCAACTCTTTCTTTTATTGAGGAATTTTAAAACCTTATCAATCATGGACTTGAATTCCAAGGCTTCTTAACAGTCATTTACTGGTCTCAAACTTTTCAATAAATTTTTACTTACAGTTAAAAAGACTTTTAAGGATTTGTTTGCAATGAGACTCCTATTACATAAATTTTAACCAAATTATTTAAATCTTGAAAAATATGTGCTCTGATTCTGTTATCATAAAAATTATTCAACTGTATCGAGTCATAAAAACCATTTCAGAATAGACTAAAATAATTTTGCGTTCAGTTATCGAGAGAAAAATGGAAATTATAAGAAGACATGTTCCAGATTTGAATCAATTCAACAGTAAAGGTGAGGCCTGTGAAGAATTAATTGGACAATTTATTGTTAACTTGTCATCAATTATTGAAGAATCTGAATCTAAATTCATATACAGATATTTCATGTCTGCAATCCTAGCATTTTGTGCTGACATTGACTTTGAAAATGATGAACTCATAGAGAGATTCATTAGAATATTTGTATCACAACAGGAAGGAATTTGGGATATTTGGTCAATATATCAATACAAAGAAAAACAATGGAATTCTATTGAAATATGTCTTAATATTAAACTGAATAATGTTAGGAACAAAAGCGGATATTTTGTATTGCAATATATTGTGAATTATGCGCATAAACTCAGAATTGAATTGATTGATCCAAACGATTCAAGTGTTAGAATTCGTTTTGTTGATTATCCGAGATTTAACTCAATAGAGTCTAAGAGTAATCTATGGCGTAATTTACATCTTCCAGTCATGAGTTGCACTCTTTTACCCGAAGAACCCAATATTTTACGGCTTTTATTACAATTTGCGGCTCAAATTCCAACAGAAGAATATCAAATTCACCATTTTGTTGGCCGTATCAGTCATTGCATTTCAATATCAACTCCTGAAAGACTGATAAAAAAGCTAATTTGGATTAAATTAGTTCTAATCGATGTTTCATTTCGGGTACTTTTATATAAAGAATTATCACTTATTGCGAACCAAATCAGTCAAACTTTGATCAATTCATTCAATTATCCAAATGATAACGATTTGGTTAAACCTATTCCTCAAATACCATCTCTTAAGCATATTATGAGATATTCTATAAGAAGATATTTGCGATTTGATTGGGGTTTACCTCTAAATATTCAATGTTTAGAAATTGATTCATTTATGAAACAGTATTTAAATTTAAATTATTTATAGAATCAATAAATAGTATTAATTTATTGCAAAACATTTCCTAAATATTTTTTGTCTCTATTTAATCATTTCTAAACTATATATAATTATTATAAATTAGTTTCAGATTAAATCAATTTTAAGTAAGTTTAACATTATATGAAATTGAATTTTGCGCTCAAATTACTATCGATTCTAACAATTGTTCCCAAATTTCATTTGAAAATCGGAAATATTTTTATCGATATTTTTATAGTTTTGTTGTAAATGTTATTCAAATCAGGTATGAATTAATGCTATTTTAAATCAGTTTTAAATAAATGTTTTAAAATGTCTTTCAATTCAAATGAATTGAATGATAAATTTGAAACTTTGAAAAATGAATACTCGAACAAATTGTTGATTTTGAAAGAATCAAATTTATTATTAAAAGAGTTTTGCGATCAAAACATTGCAAATCAATTGAGAAAAGAATTAATTAAATTCAAGACTGAATGGAATCGTATTATTAATAAAAGCAAATCATTTGATAATAAATCTCAAGATTATTATAAATATTGTTTTGCTCTTAAAAGACAATTATTATTAATCGATAATAAGATTCAAAATTCAAATTTATTTCAAATCAATTTCAATAAAATGAAAGAAAACGAAGAATTATTGAAAACAAAAGGCGTTAAAAATGGGAAAGTTTTGCAAATACTTAATAAAAAAATCGAGAAAATAGAAAATGAAAACAATTTATTGAGAAAAGAATGGAATGAATCGAAGAATAATTCAATTGAAACAAAAGTCAATATCAATAAAGAGTTCAATATTTATAATGAACACAATTATTCTCATAATTCTCAAAATGAATTCCAATTGAATGATAAGAGAAGTAAACGATTTCATTGCGATTTATGCGACAATTCATTTCTCACTAATCATGGATTGAATATTCATTTGGGGAAAAAACACAAATCACTTCTTTATTCATTTTATTGAATTCATGTTTTTTCAGTATTAATCAGATTTCGATCTCTTTGTATTTTTATTAATTTGAATTTGTTTTCAATTTGAATTTCAATCAAAATATGTTAAATTAAACGAAATAATGTTTAATATTATTGTTTTCTTTATAAAAAGATAGTTTTCCTTAATTTTAATTTTACTTTTGATTCTAATGTATTGAAAACTGAATTTTACTGATCAATAAATATAACATTTTCTCAAAAATAGATTTGAGATTTTATTCAAAGTGAAAAAGTTTTATTCAAAAAGTTAAACTAATTATTGATTTTTGAGAGTTGAGGTGTTTTTAATCTTAATATTTGATTTGCATTAAATTGAATTTATAATAAATTAACTGAATTATATGTTATAGTGTGTCAAATGTTGATTATATTCGAGTATAACTTAAAACATTTCTACTCAATATTTGTTTGTGAGTAAGTCTGTTGTATAATAAGTCATCACTCAGTCATATATACTGTTAATAATAAAACTTATATCAAAGCTTTTCTCATAATGAGATCAAACATATTATACCACTCATAACTCACTTGTCAGAAAGCAGTTTCATTAATGCTATTTAAATGATTAGATTAAATATTTTTTTATTGAAGATTATGAAGCAGTTGATTGCAAGAGTTGAACATTTGTCAACACAAATGCGATTAATTGCCAGTTTCACAAACTTCAAATTTCATTTTTAAAGCTTCATTTTTATAGGTGCAGAAAATCTAATCTTGTAATAAATGCGCATTTATATAAATTCTTACTATGATATAAATATTAAGCTAAAATATACCTGAATTTCGCTCAGATATCAATTCAATTATAAATCGGAGAACAGAAATTTTATATCGTTGAGTGTGTGCGAACTCAATTTTATCTCTACATGTCTTTACTGTAATAATTATTTCATAAATTACAATATCAGTTAAGGTTAGTTCAAAATTGAAAGAGAAATATTCAAACTTTTTGGGATTAGTATTTATTATTAATAATTTTTTAATTGATTGTTCTATTGCTTATAATTTCAATAATTTCTTATCATATGAACTTATAATTTATTTGAAAATCTGTTAAATTTAAACTAACAGTTAATACCTGTGGTATACATTAGCTGACTATTCAATTAAATGAAACATTTGAGTGCGCATATCATAATCCATATGAACGAAAGCGGCATAACTAGTCTGATAACAAACCTGCTTTTCAACATAATTTATTACTATTAATAAATCTCAACAAATGGAATTCAATTACAGTTAGCTAAACGAATGGAAATCATATTTACTTATTATATGGATTTTGTTTTTGTTAAAATTGTCACCAAATTTAATTGTTTGAAAAAACAATTTAAACTTTGTAATTTTCTAATGACTAATCAAAAGTTGGAAAAAAGTTTAATAATTAGTGTGTTTTCACAAAAATAGATGTCGGGCCCGTCCGGGATTTGAACCCGGGACCTCTCGCAAATTTGAGTGCTCCCAAAGCGAGAATCATACCCCTAGACCAACGGGCCTTATATAAGGCTATCATTATAAATATCATCATCAATCAAATTGTTAATATTTATAAATGTCTACAGAATCAGAACCTTCTCATTTAATTCAATTCTTTATATCACTCTAACTTTAATAGTGAACTTACTAGTTGTCAAAATATAATTACTTGTGAAGATACTTCCAATGCAAACCTTCAACTTCAAAAGTTGAATTTCACTTAAATTGTTACATGACTTGTATAAGATTGAAAATTTTCTTAATTCATACATTTCATTGATAAATAAAATGTATTTATTTGCAAGTATAATATACAGGAATTGTATGTAAGAGTGAAAACATTCATTAGTTAATAATGCATTTGATAAATTCAAATATCAAACTTAGCATTAGGTCAAGTTTATGATTGCCTCTAATAATGTTTTATTCAGTTTAAGCTATAGGTAAAATGCATGATATTTTTCATGTGTTCATTGAATTCAAAAATGTAAAGTCACGAAATATTTTTGATATAATTGATGTCAACAACTGAAGTGATAATACATTACTTACGAAAATTATTCGCAAAGTTTTTTGCAATTCAAAGCGTATAATTCTTTGGAACAAATCAATAATTTATAATTTTTGATAAATATCAAATTTTCATTAGTGTTGATTCAGCTGAATTCGAAGTTCTTGAACTTTTATTGCTTAATCATTAGTATAAACTCATTCACTGTTACATTTAGTTTATATGAGAGCATAAGGATTTGACAGCTTTTTCTATCTATCCCTTCATTGTTAGAAAAAGGATTTCAATTTTTTTCTTATTAATGAAACCACCTTTCATGCAGTTGAGGTAAAAAACTCACTATAACTTTTCAATAGAATAAATATGAAGACATGCCGACGGAATACGAAAGAAAATACAATGCATTTTCAGCTTCAAAGATTCAATCATTGCTATTTTGAAACAATGGTTAGAAATGTATTATTGTATTGTGATTTTCCTTTTATTTAGCTATTTTTGAATGCTGTTGAATGCTATCTATTTTTTCAATTGATGCATTCAATTATAACAAATTTATAATAACTTAATTAACATTTTTTAAAAGACTTATTAACAATCGAATTCAAATTAATAACTTATTATAATGTATGGCTAGAGTGGTGTGCGATATAAAACTAGCGCATAATTCAATGAGCATTCGTTATATAACTTAATCATTTGAATTTAATATATGGTCAACAAATAATTATGAGAACTTCATTCTAAATATTGACAAATTCTTGATTTACTTAATAGTGAAATGTTATTTGTTATGAGAATTGAAATTAATTTATTGCAAAATTGTAAGTAAAAATTGAGAGTTAGAGCAAACCAATTGAGTTCAATCTTTTTTCAATGCATTTTATTGTGTTTCTCAGTCATGATAAGATATTTTCAAAACAATTTCATGTACATAATGAAATTTTTCTTATAAAGTGTATAATTTTAAAAAATTGTCAATTTATTATTCTTATCAATAGAATGTTCTTTACAATATCAAATGCTGACAGTTCACTGATATGTAATTGAAGATGATAAGCAGCTACTCTTTCATAAAATTACATTTGCATTCATTCAAAGTTATGTAAACTGAGCTCTCGTTCAATTTGATATCTTTTTCAGTGCAAATTAGACACGAATCATAACTAACAAAATATAACTTTAAAGAGGAAACATTGGCGCGAATCTATTGCAATATTTCGAACAATAGCTGAATGTATAATTGAAAGTTATTATATTAACTTCATAACGAAACAACTTGAATATAAGTTCATAAAAATATATACTTTATTACAATTTTATCATAGAATTCATGAGATTATATAATGAGTTATAAACATTGATAAAAATTTTGATCAAAATTAGGTTTATTTGTTTTATTGCTCAACTTTTGGAGGTCTCGTCAAAATTACTCTAAAGCTATGAAAATCAATTTTTCAAAACCAATTCATTCAATGGTTTGAAATTTGCGTCATTACCAGTATATTCATTAAAAGAGCAACTTATGATTTTGCTCATGAAATCTGATTTACGCACTTTTAATTAGCAGTTTTTGATCAAACCTAATATTAAGTAAACATGAAAGTTATTCGATCGTTAATAATAACACATCAATCATCTAACAAATGAAATTTAATAATGTTTATAATGACAAAGTTCAAAATGTAATGCATTGAAGTTCTCAAATCTCAACTTTTACGAGTATTAACTCTTTTTGATAGCTTTAAAGCGGAAATAACTTTCAAAAATCACAATTTTATATAAATGTTTTTCAAAAACTGAATGATTTGTTTTTGATACAAATGAATCAATTTTTGCAAAATAAGTCAATTTTATTAATTTTAAAGTTTATTAAATTATTCATTATTAAGCTGTAATTCCGAAAATCATTGTAATTATTTCTCAAATTTCTAAATTCTAACAAAAAGAATTGATGTAAAAGATTATATGCATTAATTTGTGAATAGAAAGTATAAAATAGTTGTCGATCTCATTGAAAACACAGCTCTTATTGACATAAAAGTAATATAATGTTCATAAGCCTAAGTCATGCCTCAGTCATGCCTTAGCAACAAGGCTGGTATCGTTCAAATTAGTTGTAAGAAATGTATGATTGGATGGATGTCTGCCGCGGAGCGAAACTTCAGCTCAACTAAAATCAAAAATAAAATAAGCCATCATTAAGGTTTGCACTGCACGGAAGCCATTCTACACATAGATTTTAACCTAAATATCGCACAAATAATTATAATAAATCCATCAAAAAAGTATTTCCTCTTAATTGCAAATGTTATTATAAATAGTTTTATATTTAATAATAATGTAAAACCGCCCCAAATGGTTATGAACAAAATCGTTGATGAATATCCGCTCTTAATTTCCATATTTTTTCCTAAAAAATTTGATATTGAAAAACAAAATATTTTTTCCGAGAATAGTTTGAAATTTAATACATTTTTTAATTTAATCAAAAATTAATGTCTGAAAGTTCTGGAAAATTGGATCAAAAAATTAAAAGGAAATTGAATTCTAAAAATAAAATCCTTTATCAAATGGATTGATAATATTCTAATAATTTGAAGAGAAAATTGAAAGTTTTAGTCATATAATACTCTGTAATAATAGATGAGTATTTTTTGGACTAAAATTAGTGATAAAATGAGAAAAACTGAGATAAATATCGAGATGATTGTCGAAAACGGATGTATGTATTGAGTGTTATATTGAATATATTGAAAGTATAGTATGAATGACGCAATGCAGTGATGTAGTGATGCAGACATGCATTTGTGCTGTCGTTCCTTTCGATTCATTCTATACTAACTTAACTCATAGTAAGTAATACTGAGAGTTAATGCTTAACAAAATCAATAGTTTTGCGCATGAATTTCAACATCTCTTTCTCTCTCTAAATGTTTCAAACCCTAAATCCTTGTTATGTTTGGATATAATTCTTATTATTTAAAGAGAGAAACCATTCATAGAAATGACTCTCATTTCAAGTTATTATAAATTAAATAACATTTCAATGATTTCTAATTTATGTTCAATTAAAGCATTCAATCAATTGATTGGAATTTTTTTGATTTTAAACCAAAAGTTATCATAAGAACGAAAAAAGTGATCAATTAGTTAAATGTTTGTCAATGTTTGGCATCAAAAAATTGCTTAATATGTGAACGAACTGTTGCTTCCTTTTTATTCTTCAGTTTATTTGTGCACTGATTCTGATTCTGATTTCACTCAACGATCAGAGACTTAAATATTCTTCACTTCACTCAAGAAGAGGACAAACTGTCTGTCATTTCAACACTTTTTATTACTATTTGTTTTGAATCCAAATTCAAGCTTTCGATTGACTTAAATGTGAGACACGTTTCAAACAAATAAACTTCAAATTACTATTCATTGCATTATTGTTTTTGCTCTAATTTTATTCTTTCTTTTCAGCAATAAATCAATCATTTTTGGGACAAATCGTTTCTAAAAGAGTTATGAATTAAACAAACAGTAAAGTAATAGATATTGATATCGATTTGAATTGAGTTCATCTCTGTTTTGATATCAAAATAAAGTAGAAATTATCAGAACTTATTGAAAAGTTGTGATAAAAGAAGACATAAGACATCTGCAAATTAATAATTAAATATTTATATCGCATATGAAATGCCTCCACACATAACTCCGAGTAATAGTAAGTCATTCTTTACTTATTCTCAATTTTTCAATCATTAATTCAATGAACTGAGTATTGTCTTCAGTGGAGAACCGCTTCGATCCGGTTCTCAGTATTCTATATATACTATAGTATTCAATATAATATTCTATTCCTTTATACATGTAATTGAGTTATGTCTCAGCTTTATAATCAATTATACGCTTCAACTGATTCGAGTTATGCTTTACAGGGAAACATGTTTTACAGCCATTTAAATATTAATCACTTTCTTTTATAACAGTTTTGTCTCGTTTTCTATTGTTTTAATGAATTTTTAATCTATAACTCTTTGTATAACTCTATATAAGTTAGTCTTCAATCTATATTTAGTTATTATGAGGTTTTTTTGTCTCTTTTTTGATAATTTAAAGTTAATTCAAATAAATTGATGATTAATTTAATCTTATTTATACTGAAAATTTGATTAAAACTTTATTCAGAATTAATTTATGAGAAAATAGCTATTATTTGCTAATGAATGACTTGCGAGGATATTATAGTATTAATACATTATTAACATTTCATATCATTATATTCATCAATAGTATTACTATCGAAATAATTCAAATGTTTGTTAAGCATTGACAATATTTGATGGAAACATTTCGAAATCAATAAGGTCTCAATTCTTTTAATTAATAATTTATTGAATTGTCAGCAAAACTAAACATTTATTCTTTAAAATTCAATAAAATTGGGTGTTTCTGGCCTTCAATTCCAGCATAATTACAACCAAAAAAATTAATTAAATCTTTTGATATTATACAAAAGTAACTGTTTTATAGATTAGACTTTTTTCTTCGAATAGAAAATTAATCATTGTTTGGATAGAAAAACATGAAATAATAAGAATAGTTTGAGTTCTTTGTCGTCTTATTCATCAACTGCCAAATGGATTGACGCCAATGTTTGCGTTATGAACTGCTTAATCAAGAACAAGGATTTAGTTTAATACAAATCAGAGCATTGCTTATCACTTAAATACTTTTCATAATTTCAAATCACTTTTTATTTTCTCATATTTTCATTATTTTCGGTTCAACACAACATTCTTATTAATTTACAGTCATTTCAATCATTATAAAAATAATTCAAATTTTCAGCTTCTGTTCGAATATATTATTAGAGTTTAGTTTAATTTGAATTTCTGTGACTAAAAGACAAATATTAGTTTGAGTTTAAATTTGAACGAAATATAAATGAAAAATAAATTTAGAGAATACGGAGAATATGTATAAGAAATCTTTTTTCGAGTGAGAAAAATAAATTCATTTCAAAGTAATTAGTTAAAATTCAAACAATTTTGAGCTTTAGTTGGTTTTAACTTGAATTTAAGTGAAATTAAAGAATTTATTTTCTTTAGAGTCAAGAAAAATTAATTGCAAATTTTGCTCTTTATTTCCTTCTTAAAAAAATTTAACTCACAATCCAATGAAATTTTGTTACAATGAAAATAACAATTAAATTATATGTTTCTTCGAATAATACAGAAAAATAAGGGATTTATTCGGTATTTCGGTGAAAATATAGATTATTTTTTCATTATCTTCAATATTCTCAATTGATTCGTAAAAGAAGTTTAAAAACAAATAATTCAAAATCAAAACAATAATGTTTGCAATACCTGTACATTGTTTTGAGTGACAATTAGTCTGACTCTAGATTTTGAAAGATCCAGAAAATCCGAGTTTAATACCGAAAACTTTTAAGAAGTATTAAAAACGACAATTAAAGTTAGTTTTAATAAATTTAATTTTATAATTAGTGAAATATGTTAATTGAAATTTGTTGAGATTCGTAATAGAATTTGAGAACAATGAACTGAAATGATAGTCTAATTAATGTGTTATTTTGAAGATCAAAAGTGCAATTACTATTACATTGAACTACTTTCATAGTTATGTTAATGTGTTTTCTATGTATTCGCGTGTTATTCGAAAATTAATTTCGAGAAAACATTGGCAAAGAGTACTCAGAAACGGTTCTCTTATTTATTTGGATAACAGAGTCATTGATAAAAAGTCTATTAGATCTGAATAGTTTTCCAAATTATTCCACTTATTAATGTTTTCCACTTATCAATGATTAAATAGATAACAGTGAACAAAATATTCCATAATTTTAAACAAACATTGAGCTGAACTTCGGTTTATTTAAGTTTTCAATTTGGAGTCCAAAACAGAATAAGAGTACTAAAAGTTTAATGAATGCCAAAATATTTTAGATATTAATCTTTCTCAGTTCTTATTTAATTTTGCTTAACGTGAACTTTAACTTCATTTTGATGGTGAGCTTCAGGTTTGAGCTTCAGGTTTGAGCTTCAGGTTTGAGCTT
>JAQFXV010002184.1:0-11023 GCA_034694065.1 Camisia spinifer
GTATGGCATGATTGAGAAACAATACGTTTATCTGAATGTTTGATAAACTTTATAATTGATGATAGCATTGGAGATATTGTCTCAAAGGTTTTCGACCAAATTGCGAAAAATTGAAACAATAAAAGTGCGTCTTTTGTTAAGTCTAAATCATTTGTTTGGTTTAGATTCCTATCAAATTAACAATAAAATAATAATTATTTCAAATATTCATTTCAATCATAAGACTTACCTTATTATAGAAGTCAACAAATCATCGCATTTCAGGATTGATTTTCTAACTTCCTTATTATCTTTCGCAATAACGAAGAACAAGAGTAAATATAATCTATGGATTGAATGTTGTATTTCTGAATCATTATTATTTTCAAATAATTTGATCAATTGTGGAATAAGCGATGACTTGATCGCAATCAAAGTTAACTTTGCTTTTCGTAGTTTCGATTCTTCGAACAATATTTTTTCCAATAATAGCAAAGCTGAAATTTGTTTCTTAGGATTATTGAAGTCTGACTTTAGTAGTTTTGGAATTACATTAAGCTTGAATTTATTCTTTTTTATTGAATAGTAATCTGATTTACCTGAAACAAAATTGATAGAATTTTTTCCAATCAGAAGATTCAATTTTAAGTTTACCTTTTAAATCGTGTTCAAACTTTTTTACAATGTTGGCGAATGTTTCTGATTTATGCGATTCATTCAGGCTCTCGACAACTTTTTTCTCATTCAAGACTTTAACATCAGTGACTAAACTTCTGATTTCCTCAATTGATTTTCCCTTATTTTCTGACTTTAAATTGACTTTAATTCCGCTGAATTCAATAATGTTATCGTTTCTATCAATCATTTCTATGCAATCGTTTTGACGAACAAATACTTAATGAAATAAATTTAATTTGAATCAAAACATCAAATATATTTTTGACTTAAAATAAAGTAGAGAATAAGTTTTCAAATTAATTTTATTTATTATGTAGCCTACTATTCAGTCACAAAAATAATTTTGAAATGAAAAACATCAGTAATTATCAAATATTTATAGCATTTACGTTATCAATAGTGAGATGATATCTTATTTTTTACCAAAAATGACTTTGATATCAGATTTTTTTGTTGGGGAAAAACGATTAAATAACACTTTAGTAGCTTTGTTCAATTATTTGTGTCGACTATTGCTCTAACATTTGAAATACTTTCTATTTCAATATTGTTTATATTTTCTATTAAAAACTTGTGAGCGATAAATATTAAATTTATGATAGGCTTAAAACTTCTCGTTGCAAATATTGCATCTGAACACCAATATGTGATTTTTTGATAGAATAAGAGGTAGTCTTTATTATAAACAGTTTTCTTTAGACTAGTGCTTTTGATTTAAAGATTTTGAATTAATTTGGTTTTGAGTTATAACATTATTTTGAGATGATTTTAAGTTTTTTTTATTTACATTGATTTGATTAAATTTGAATTGGTGTTCTCTAGCATAGTCTTAAATTTGAGTTTGAGTTATAGTTTTTAATACAAAATCGAAAATAACTTAAATGTTTGAGTTAACTCAAAAAGCGCTATTTTATGAGTTGAACATGTTAATATCTTACACTTCCTTTACTTTAAATATTTTGCAATGCATCTAAATTAAATTCATATTTTATAATTGAAAGATTCATAAGCACAGGTGCAAAATTGACCAAGGTCAACTCCAGCTCTAAGAAATTCTCAAAATTCGAAGGGGTCGCCAAAACTCATCGTAATAAAATGGTAATTTTTCGGATTTCGAATGTTCTCCGAAAAAGGAGCACCAAGCATTACATTTTCAATATCTTAAAATCGAGAGTGGTATCTGATTTTTCAATTTTTGCCGAAAGTGTGGGCCCTAGTTGCACCAACCTTGGCTGTGTTTGGCGCAGATTTCAGGAAAGAGATACAAAAATCATTTTTAAAGATATGATGTATTTTTACCTTGCATAATGGATATGTTTTTAGAAATTTTAATGATTGCATAAATTCATATGAAAACTTTGGTGAAACTTATATTATCTGATGTATGTCTTTTATTGAAACACATATGTTTGTCTTTTATGTTTGTCAGTTACAACTTTATGTACTGTTAAATTTTGTACATATTTTCTAATCTTTGTATTTTAATAAAATTATGTTTGAACGCAATCCTTCTCAATTCAATAACTTGCAATAATCTTAATTATTGCAACATCAAGTTTCTTATTTAGTTCTAAAAATACAAATTGATTTTTGTTGTTGATATGATAAGAAATAATTTCATATAAGACATTCAATCAGTTTTATAGATATATTAAGTTAATATGTATGAACATCTTGTGATTCAAAATATTTTGCAAATCAGCTCATTCATTTCAAATTCAATTTTCTTATCTTACAGAACAAGTAAAAACATTTATGTAAAATTATTTTTAGTAAAGTATCATCAATTTTATAAATAAACTTAGATTAATAATTTTGAGAATCTTGTTTTTGTAAATATGATGTTTATTAATTGCAACTTCAAGTTACTTATCTAATAGTGAACTCAATCATGAGACTGACTTCTGTTTCTTAATTAGTCAATCACTACAAGTGACACTTTCACTAAATTTCTTTGTTATTGTTCAAAAGAAAAGTTTAACTGAATTTTTCTATGGTATTATTTTTTCTCTGAATTCTGAATCTTAAATAAAATAATTGCTTTTGAATTTCTATTGACTTTTGTTTAATGATGGAAATCACATAAATTGAATTCAATTAAAAAATTTAACGATAAGTTAACGAATAGTTAGTTTAGTTATTTTGATATTTTAATAATCTTACGAATATCTGGTATTTTTCCGATCATTGAAATAGTTCATTGAATTTTCCTTTGATTAATAACTTTGTGAAGTCTGCAAAAAAATGAAAAAATAAAATAATTTTTATTGAAAATTTTCAATAAATTTCAAGAGATATGTTTATGTAAATATTTCAAATAATTATTTGTCATTCAATAGTGTGTTACCTCTCACATAACATGAACAAAAATTTATATTTGATTAAGTCTTAATTAAAATCTTTCATAATTCCACTGACTATGTATTTGAAGAATCATAAACATACACATCAGATATTTATTTATTTTGATCATAGTGTTTAAGAATTATTTGGGATGAAATAGTTTTCAAAACTGAATGTTGGTTCAGTTTTCATCTCCCTATTCAGCACGATTATTATAGTAAAAAAATATATAATCATATTTATGTATTTGATTATATTTTATGGAAAACAGGATATTATTCATGATTTTATATTTTGAAAAAGACATAACAAGTAAAGAGACACTTAATTTAGAATCGTTTGTACTCAGCTATAGGCTCAATAAAATAATAATTTAGATCAAACATATCATAATATGATGAAAACATAAATATTATTCGTTTCATAAAATTATCCTTCTCTAAAAAACTTTATATTTTTGAATTTCAAAAATTTATAAACTTAAAAAAATCAAATTTTCTAAAGTTTTTAACTCTAATATCAAATAAACATTTCTATTTTGGAAATACAAAGAAATAGTTATTGATTTTAGCAATATATCAAACTATTAAAGATAAATATTTGAAAACTATTGAAAAACCTAAATAGAAATTTGGACATAAAAAATATAATCTAAACTAAAATAGCTTTACATTCCAGTGAAATAATGTAATGGAATAAAGAAAATGTTTCAATTCTAGCATTTCTTCTCTAATAAAACTTCGAGACAGACATTAGTCACACTCGACTACAGCAACTTTTATTTTGTTTTTCCTCTTCTACTCCTTCTCTTCTAAATCCTTTTTCTCATTAATTTTAGTTTGAGTAAAACTTTTTGCGCAACAAATGAGCCTTAAGTTTAGAGATTCGTGTACTGTATTTCGGTATTGAAACTAACAGACACTCTGATACTGATCTCTATTAGTTTTAGTTCAATATAACAAAACCAGAGAAAAAGTGAGAAATAAATGAGAAGACCCGAAGACCCATATTATAAATTGATGGCACTATTCGTGAATTTGACTCTATAAATACTGAAACTAACTTTACAACTGATTATAGTCAATATCAGGATAAATAAAATTTAGAGTTAAAAGTACTACTCTTTAGAGCATTGATGAAAAAATATAAACTTTTAATGAAGTATTTCAAAGGATGTTCAATAGAATACTATTTTGAAATAGTTTTGATTCTCTCAATAGGCAGGAAATTGATTTTTTGACTTGAAAATTGTTTAATGATAAAACACTAGACATGTGTTATTAATAATGCTAAACAGTTAAAACTTTTAATTTGAATTTTTATTTTTGATCATAAAGTTCATCAAACTTTAAATTGAAAACATATAACTCGAAAAATGTTTATTATAGTTAAAGTCTTATTATTGAAAACATCTTCAAAAATATGATATGGTAGTAAAAATGAATTTTATTTACCTTCATATAAGGCTATATTCATTCCAAATCCATGAAAATCTGCTGAAAAACAGTCAAATAAACTTAAACACTATCTGAAGATAGAATTTTAAAAACTTCTTTTTTTTAGTCAATAGTAATATCTAAACTTTTTTCTCACATATTATTAAAGTTGAGGAAAATCCTGAATTATGCAATTAAACAGACATGAAGTTTCACAATCAAAATAAGCAATTATGAGTTGTATCAACACAACAATGATCGCATCGCTTCATCTTATTATTACAATTAAATTCCATATTTTTCTAACTGAATAACAGTTTAAAGTTATATTTAATGTAGAGAATCATCGGACCGTTTATGAATACAAATATAAATATTATTATTAAGTTTTATTGAAAGAGATGATTCTAAATGAATTGAAATGAAATTAATTTCCATTCAATTGAAAGCTTCGAATTAATGTTTTAATTTAATTAATTAATGAATTCATATAAGTTTTGATTCATATGAGGGACAAACTATTGATTCAAAAAACTGAATGTTCAACAAAAAATTGTTTGGATGTTAAAATGTTATTATCTTATGTTTGACTTCAAATGTACATAAAATTATTCGTTTTTATGATTTGTTACATTTATGTAATTTTAATCATCTTTCCTGAAAACTAATGTGATATTTGATGGATATTCACAATTATTTTCCGCGATTTTTTCTCATTTAAATACTCATTAATAGCAATCGTTTAGAGCTTTAAAACTATTTTAAGCTAATTAAGCACAACTAATTTGAAGTGCAATTATAAATCATTTAATGTGAATAACATCTGTCCCTATAATAAATATTAATGAAGTTTAAGTGTTGAACTTTCTCTTTAACTAAATTTATTATTCCAAATAAACTGGCGTTTTAATTGACTTATAGTCGAGTGTCATATTGCAAAACCAGAAATAAGTGTTTTAAGTTTGGGTTCAAATCGAGCCAATACTTCCTCACCCATAATAAACATCCTGAAGAGTTTTTGAATTTCTAGACATTGTTTCTCTGACATATCTTTTTTCTAAAGAATTTTTCCACAGAAAATAATGAACAATAAAATTTAATAACATGTTATTTAATAAATGCTAATTTTTAAAATAATTATAATTAGATTTTTATAAGGATTATAATATACTGTACAAAAATTTCCGCTAACTCTCATAACTTTATAATTTAAAATGCTTTTAATTAAAAATATTTTTTTTCCTTTATTGAAGATTTATGATTATTCAGTCAAATGATAGCATACGGTATCAAAAGAGATAATTTTGTCTACAAATAGAAAGTGTTTCCTCGTTTTATAAGGAAAAATGTAATGACAATATTATATAAATATTTAACTTTCAGCAGATATTACGAGTAAACACGTTATGATAATGCGATACATGGTCTCAATTCAAGGTTAAGATATGAAACTATGAATTTGAAACGTATTCTATAACTTAAAGTTTCAGAACTCGACTCTTCTCGAGTCTCAAAACTTTGAAACACTAACAAACATGAGAAAAGTCTTGTCCTTGTCCTTGTCTATCCTTGTCTTAATTTGTTAAGTGAGAAAATATATGTGAAAAACAAAATAGTGAAGACTCCCGATCGATAGCCCAACAGATGAGCCTCTAAATCAGCAAAAGATAATATGTTAAAAAGAGGGCTTCACACGTGTTCAATCTGCACGTGCATACATTCTCACTCTCTAGAACAGCGTCCCGTTTAACGCCTCTCCTCTGCCTATCAAAAAAGCTTACACAATAACAATGTGTTCCTTTTCATGCGGACTCTATTGTCAATATTATCATTGTTTTGCATCTAAAGTATTGAGAAATCGGTAAAAATGTTGAACAAAATTAATTTTGTATTTTAATTAAAAAGTGTTTAGTTGTTAGAAAAACAGTAATTGATTTATTTCAAAATTTCTATCATTGTATTTGAAGTATTTATTTTCAAAATTGATTTTTCAATTAGTTTTTAATTGTTTTCCAGAAGGGAAGAACTTTTGTCCAAAAGTTGAAAAGATATTTTTGGTGATACATCTGCTTATGATAATTGTTAACACGCGCTCCTGTATTCGGGCCAACAATAGGATGAGCTTTAAATTGAAATTAAATTGACTTTTTCAGTGAACTGTTGCAAATAAATCACTTGTTTGCCATTGAATGGACTGTCTCTTTGATAACAGAGTGGGGTATTAGCAGTGTTCAAATTGAAGTAAACTCACTATTTATCAATAGCACTACCTTTTGTTGTCTTGAATTTGTTGAATAAATAAACCATTCGTTTCTGATTTATTGCTCATTCACTTTCTGGTGACAAAACGTGAACAAATCTGAACCTAAAAAGTTTATTACTGGAAATAAACTCAGTTTTAATTTAACTTCTATTTGATATAAACTTGCTTAACATCAAAAAAGTTCATTTAGAAAATTAAAACTTTTCAACATTTCAAAGACTTTAAAAGAATAACCATTTAATTAACTTAATAAAAAATTACATTTAAGTAAGAATAGAAACTAAAACAAAATTAATTGATCTGTTATTAAATTGTGAACAGGAGTAGAAGGATAAAAAGTATCCATCGCTTGACAATAGTTGATAAATAGGGAATAAATTGCTAAATAATATAATATAAGCAAATACAAGACTTTCTCCTAAAACAAGAAAAAATCTATACAAAGCCATTAATCGCCTGTAAAAATATAAAAAACAAATACCTATGATATTCAGCTAACTCTTAAGCTTCATCAAAGAGTAATAGGATTTGAAAGCGTAACAAAGATTTTCACAGTGTATAAGCACAAGAAAACAACAACAAATAAGAGAGCAAAAAAGTTAATATGCAAAGTTTGGGCACAACAGTTAATACCTACCGAACGTATAAATTAATGTCACCCTTAAAACCCCTCCTAAAATATATCCTATCTTTATATATATGAAGAAAATCTTATTGCTATTACTTGTGCGACAAAAAAGAAATCGAGGATTAAGTCGCTGTACAGTAAATCCGTTGTGTTTAACTTTGGAACAACTGATGTCTTGATATTCATGTAGTGTCGCACTGATGGTCATCAGTCTTCATCAACGATGTCATAGTGATTGCGATGCAATACTCTTTCAAATTTGGTAATATCAGTGCCAACTCATTCATTGCTCAGTTCTTGTGCTCATGTTGTCTACAAAGCTATGAAATATACGGATAATAAATTAATCTATTCTTTTGTCTAACACATAGTGCATACACTCAAACATGCTCTAAATAAATGCATAAATAATATCTCTATCAAATAGAAATTGTATACATGTCTGCTGAATAACTTTTATGATCAGACTTAATAAATTTGTATCCAAAAAACTTTATTTTTTCGATTAAATCCTCAAAATTATAGATTTATTTTCAATAAATGTATGCAAGACTAATGCTATACTAATTGAAAATATCATATTTGTGTTGATAACCAAATTAATTACAATGTCTGCTATTGTTATACTTTAAGGGGAAGTAATGGAGAAAAAATCGACAACAAAAGCGTGAAATATTAAATATACAACAAAATTGACATATTATAATAGTTAGTGAAGAATGAGTCGCAAAAGAGTCAGAAAAAAGAGATGATCTGTAAATGGTAGCGAAGCTGTAGTCTAAATGAGCATAAGATGAGAGAAACGGTACATCTGTCTCGTTATTAATATTATAAAAGCATATGATTGAGAGCTAAATGTATGAAAAAACTAGAGACTGACATAGTTTACAATGAATTATAATTCATTGGCTTAAATATTTTTTGCGCAAAAGTTTATTTAGAAAGGTCTATAACTGGAAGTTTTTGGGATTTAAACTAAAAAGCACTGGTTCTTAAACTTTTTTGTCTGTCTTTAATACTCTTTTCAAACATATTATATGTTTGTTTCTTTGGTTAGATAAATGAGTCTCTTTGCCGAATGTGTCAGCGAGACTATTCATTTTGTATTATTTTTCAATAAGTTAAACTAAAAAAATATGGATTGCAAAGGATAGGATGTCTAACTTTCTTCAATAACATTCCAATATGTCTATTATTCATCTAAATCCTTATTTTTCCTCAACTCATACTTTTCATTGAAATTATTGGTCAAACTAATTGAAAAATTTAAATTAGATTAATTACAATTTTACAGAAATCTCATTTATTCCTAGAATTAAATTAATTTTTTTAAACTTTCTAGACTTCATGATTGAATTTTCAAATAAAAAGATTATAATCTCAACTATTATGAGATCGAATGAAATATTTATTTAAATAAAAACTACCGTCAAATTGGTCAAAACACAAAGATTTGAATAAAAGATTCTTCGATGAATCAAAACAATATTGAGTATTTTAAAGTTTAATCAGAACAAAGTGGCGCTTAAGTTAAGCATTTAATACTATTGACAGTCAGATGAATAATACGAACACATTTGCCAAAATAGAAGAGATTTTAACTTTACGGACTTATTACTGATTGAGTATTAGGGCACTTAGGATTTACATTCAATACATATAGTTCTAAAATTTATATACTTTTTCAGAATAATTGATTGAAACCGTGTCACGCACTTAGTATGGATGCTAAAAATTTCAATTTGAACCACTAAAACGATTGACTAAATAGCAAAATATAATAATTATTGTTGATAAAACATTCGGAAAAAAGTTTTTCAAAATAAATGTATGTAAATAAAATCTTCTTTCAAATCAAATCTACCCTATCTGTGAGCTCATCTGTTTCATTTCTCTCTTGATATAACTTGATCAAGTCTCATTTCTACTTAACCGTAAGCTGAAAGTTAAGGTAGGTGATATGAAAAAATAAAACAATAATCCGTTTATCATTTGTGCATAAGAAATAATTTTCGATGAAAGTGACTTTTGAGCTTCCGAATAAGTGGAATACTGCCGATCACTCCAATGAGAAATTTTATTTTTTCTTTTTGTGATATGAAAAATAATGGCAAACTTGACTCCATCTATAATCATAGATTTAAAATGTCACTGTATGTAACTGGAAGGCTATTTGAATTCTATAATTATTTAAAGATTTCCATATATTTTCAATAAATTTCATGTGGTTTTGAGAGTTAATTTCCAAAATGATCTTATTCGTTACACATAAAGAAGATAAATGAATGAATGAAGCTTTTATATGAATAACGTGAAACATTAAAATTATTGCTTTACACACAAAAACTTGAAGTCAAATGAATTGAATAATGAATTCAATTAAAGCAGTTATACATTAATTTGATTATAAATGTTCCACAGATGAACCCATGCTTTTAAAATGCTCTTGTTGACTATATTGTAAATCTTGGAAACTGCTTGATAGATCAACCTTCTTTAATATGATTAGTTTATGTAACAAAGTGCATCACAGAATGTAATAAAATGTCTTTTAATAAATATTAATATTTTAATTTGAACCATTGTGAAATTAAAATCATGAAACGGGTATAATTTTGTAGGAATTTTTATGTTCTTCAAATATATTCACTGTCTTACCTTATCTTTAGGTCCAGGGTTGACTTTCGACTTCTGCATTAGTTTAAAATTAACGAAATTTTTCTATTGAGATATTTTTGTATTAAAGGCTGTTATCACTTGGTTTTAAACTATATTATTTAAATCTAACCGGTTTTAAGTATGAGTTCACACAAAGGGTCTCAAAACTATTTGACATGAAACAAAAATCGATATTCATATCGATATATTAATTACAATATCAATTTATTTTGTATATAAGTCAGCGAGAGAAGTACTGGTATAATAAAATGATATACTTTTGGTTAAATTAACAATTAAATAAAATTAAGACATAAACAATTGGTTTTAGCATAAATACAATTATTTAGCATTAGACAAGATTATGTTCATTTCACGCAAATGTTCTAAAGATGTGTATTAGAAAATAGTAAAGTTATTAATTTCAATTTCTTTATATTTTTATGCTTTATGTTTAGGTTAAATCATTTATAAATTGATAAGATTTCACAAAACACACAAATTATTAAGCTTAATATATTTTGAATCCTAGTGGTTGAAAATTAAATCATTTGCAAAAATTAATTAAATCAATTTCAGAAATATTTTTCAAAATTAGTTTTTACAATTACAGAATTCAAGAACAAATACGAATTAAATACAGTTATTCACCTATTTTGAATTCAAAAATTGCGCGAACTTATGAATCAATATAAAGAAACGGATGAAAATGGCAAAAATCTGTCGAAAAGTTAAATTTATTATTATTTTTAAAAATTGATTGGAAGGGTTTTAAAATTATATTAAAGTATTCATACTTTGAATGAAATTCTTGGCGTCACAACAAATTGGTCACCACATGAAAACCCAATTAAAAGCATTTTGTTGCCAACCCTTTCCATTGAATTAATTAACTAAAAGTAAAAACTCAATCGTCAATTTAACTCAATTGTCAACTTAATTCAATTGTCGAAAAAATTTTGAAAAATACCTTGAGCTTCATTTTGGAATCCAGTGTTAATGACATACGAATCATGAGTTTATTCAAATATTTGTGTG
>JAQFXV010002185.1:0-11022 GCA_034694065.1 Camisia spinifer
TTCATAAATTTTGAGATTTCTATATTTGTAGTTAAAAGAGTTAGAAATAAAATTCAATAAAGGTTTCAAAAGTGCTGCGAACAATATTTGTAATTCATATAGACATTATACACAAATGAGAAAAGTATTATTAGAACCTGTATTTTAAACCTTGAGAATACATTTTGGTTTATTTAATTATATTCTCTCTTTTTAAAAGCAATGAAGATCTCTTATTCTAAAGGATACATGATTTATAAGAATGCAAAAAACTTACAAAGACTGCCACAAACATATCCAATTGAATTGATTGAGTTATAATAGAAAACGTATTGCATGTCTTTGTGCTGAAATATATTTTTCAGATCTACAAGACAGGGACCAACTGAAGTACAGGTGATTCCAAAAGCTAATTGAATGTAACACATAATTATCGTATAAATTATTTTATCCCAATTCGAATTATTTTTACTATTAGATTTATTTTTTATTTTTTGCGAATTTTCACTCATTTTTCAATAATATTCGGCAATAAATTATTATCTCTTTAGGTATTTGTATGTCATGAGTGAGAATAATAATAAAACACTTATTTTGCAGATGGTCTTCATGTAATCAAATATAATTTTATGTCTGAAAACATTTTCAAAACATCCATTTATTAGATATTATTCATTACTTGATATCTGCCTCAAAGTAAAACTTAATCTTCGAGTATTAGTTATCATTTCTTTATCATACATACAATCATTTTTGTCAATTCAATATTTTCCTAATCGGACAAAAAGTACTCAATTGTGAAACTTGATGAGCATTTCATGAGAAAAAAATTTGTTGTCTGCACTTTACTCCAAGAATAAGACGATAAAACTTTTTACCGTAAGATTCATTACTAATTTATTGATAAAAAAAAGTTTTATTCAAAGTTTTATCTAAAAAATACGAAATCAGAGGTAAAAATTATTTTTTCTCTAATTGGTTGACACAAACTAATAAAAAAAATTTAAAAAACATTCCAAATGAACCCAACAGTATTTTAATTGATTTGACTCAATCTTTTCAAATTATATACATTTGTATCATTTAAGTGAAAAAACTAATTATTCATCAATAAGTAAAATAATGTTTTAATTTAACAATCTTTTTAGAATGATTCAGGTAATTGTGTATCTATCAATCTAAAAGTGATGATTAGAGAGCAAAATTCGAAGGTTTGCTCATTCATTGCTATAATTTTCAACAAAATTTTGATGCTTTCCCTGATTAATCATTTTTCCACACGAGAGGTCATTCCCAGATTTTTGCACAATTACTTGAATTTGAGTGTACATCTTGTAAAACATCGTTCATAAAAATACTTAATTACAATTGGAAAACTTGAAGCATCTTTGTATAATTCTAGTAATAAATCCGCACAGAATGACAATACGAGTATTTTATACTTGCTATTAATAAATAAAATAATAATCATCAACAATGGATGATTTTTGATTGAGAAAGAAGTGAAAATAGTTGAAAAACTTTTTCATAGAAAAGATCCATTGAGGCATTAGGTCCCGCAATTCGACCACTTAACACAAATCGAGAATATGAGACAAACACTCACAAATTCAAGCGATTAGAAGTTTTCGATCTATCATAAAAACTTTTGCAAAAAAACTAATTATTTGTCATATCAAAACATTATATGAAAACAGAAAATGAATTGATTATTCAAGTTTTAAAGGATATTAATAATTGATTCATTTGCTGAGTATTTACAGTATGTAGAGGAACTACAGCTTTGTTTTTCATTTCACACTAATAAAGGCCAACAGATTATTGGTTGCAATTTTTGTGTGCTATCACATTTCTTAAAAAATATGGTTTTGATTTAATTAATTTTAACGATCTCAAGTAGAGCATTGGCTGAGCATTGACTAAACTAAGTTAAAACAAAATAAAATAACTGAGTTAAATACTAAAAATTCGTTCAATTCCAAAAATTATCGTGATCAATTTGCCTGAAACAATTGCTAATTTTACTTTTGAATTCCGAGCAGACAAACCTATAACTTGTTTTTCATTGTACAATACATGAGCTAAATTTAGTATTTCATCATCAAAAGTGAATGCCTTTCGATTTCGTTAGTGATATTTAAAAGGCATTTTTGAGTTAACAGAACTAAAGACAGTTCTTTTGAATTTTACTTTATTTTAAAATTGTAACTAAATTATCTTTTTCATACACTTTAAAGACAATCTAATGATCTTACAAACTATTTACTGCATACGATTATTTAAAACATTATTGTGAGTGTGTGTGTGTGGGACCACTTGAGGAGTTCCGTCTTATATATACTAAAATATTAAAACCAAGAAAAGCAAGAGAAACTATTGAAATACAAATGAAATTTATATAAATCAGAGCCAAGGGTTCATTTTCAATGAATTGTCCGCACAATGTCGGAAGTAAAGCTGCCATTAAACCACTCGTGCAAACATAGAATGCCCCCATACTATTGTCTATTGTTATGTGCCGATCGAGAAACGCATAAACAGCTGGAAAAAAATTTGATAAAATTGAGATTTGAGTAGTCAATTGAATAGTTTTTATTAAAAAAACCTGTGATGCGTCTGTGAAACATTTTTTACTAAAACCCTTAGGGGATTATTAATACGTGTAACCGAAAAAATGACTCAGAACTCATTGAATTGCATCCAAAAATCTCAAAAAATTAAACAATCTCATCTTAATTCTCATAAAGTTTGTCAGACCTTTTTGTAAATATAATAGAAAAAAATAGTCAATTATAGTATTTACAGGATTTATATTGATTCATTATTTCAATTATTCCTATTCGATCATATTTAGTAAAAAAAGTAGTGTAGAGCGCGTAATGTACTGTACAGTAAGCTTAATTTGCATGATTTTGAGCTTAAGCATCTTTTTTATCGTGAGCATGAGCTTGAGTTTTGAGGTTCCTTAACCAAGCCTGAGCTATTAGATTCTACTCAAAAATTTTATATATTTCAATCAAAATCAATGATTGAAAATAAATCTGAACTTATCCAAATATTTTTTTCGGAAGATTTTAAAAAATTGAATTGATTTTTTTTATAAAAACCAAAAGACAGCGAAACACTGCTTATAAGTTTCTAAAAATATAAATAAGAAAAATGATGTGATATGTCTGTGATCTTCAAATGCTTTGTGATTCAGCTCTAATCTTATTTTCGGTCAACTATAGATACTGTGTCTGTATTTTCAATATTAATATAATTTTTGGGCGAAAATACAGACTTATCTATTATAAAAATGGTTCAATTGCTTTGACACGGTGTGAACATACGTGAATGAGCTTATTCATAATTGTGAGCAAAAAATAAAATAATTAACCTGGAAACACACTCGACAATCCGAGCCCAAGTATAACTTGTCCAATCCAAAGCATAATTAAAGAATTGTGATTCAATTCAAACAGCAACAAAATAATGTTTGCGATAATTATAATGAAATAATTAACAAAAATGAAATTTTCGAGCGAATACTTCATAGAAATGAAAAAACAAATTCCACGCCCTATAGTAAACGCTCCCGCAAGACATGACAATACAACTGCGCTCTCACTTTCCGATAATTTGAGGTGAGAGTAAAGTGCAAAAGTTGGCATTAATTGAAAGTTCATAATTTCAAGACCTACATAAGGCGTTAATGTGAAGAATCCAAGAATAATATAGATTAATTTTAGAGAAGATGGACATTTACAAACACATTCTTGGTTTTGATCATTAGGCGGGTCGTATCTCTTGTAAAAGTGCAATAATAAAAGCAGTATTGAAGAAATTACTAGAAATGAACCAACGATTCCAAATGGTATTTCAATGCGAGATTCAACTAATAACTCTTCATTTGTTCCGTTTTTCATAAAAGTTTTATTTGTTGCTTCGGTTGAATTGTATTTGGCTAAAAATGGTCTTGTTATTAAAGGAGATAAAAATGTACCTGTAAGTCGATATTATAATTATTATTAAATGAAACAAAAAATTAGATTTTTTTCAAAACCTAAAGCAAAGAAAAACTGGATTCCTTGTAAATAAGATCCTGCTTTTTCAGCCCATAATTCGATAATCCATACGACCTGTGCTGTATCGAACCCTAATCAAAAAATTAAATAACAAATTCACAAAAATCAGTTATTCTATGGAAATGTATATTTTCAAGAAAGTGTGAATAGTTTCATCTGAATGAGTTAAACCATATTCATGTTAAAAACTGTAGTTTTATATCAAAGACCATTAACAAGCATTTCAATAGTTAATGATAAATACATTGAGAAAAATTAAATTTTAGCTTATGCTCAATTCAATTAATATCAATTAGAAAACATAGAATTTGATAAAATATCAATTAACTTTCCCATGTTAAATTAATTTTCTTAAACTTTCTATAATATTAATCCCTAATTTATAAATTTGCCAATTTTTGCATGGGGTACAGTAGAATAGGTGGGAGCTGACAATCAAACTCAATAGTAATTTTGATAAGACTTATAATTTTCATGAAAGTCTTTATCAAAATTTGAATCTAATGAAATCTTATTACTAATTAATAAGATAAATAATGAGTCTATGAAACGTCTTTGTTTTATAAATAGTTATATTTCTGTCTAATGAAAGCAAAATATCAATTTATAAATTAATTTTTTGATATAAATAACCAAATTATATTTTACTAATTATTAAATTTAATAAATTATGTTCTGAATATTCGATTAAGTTATTCATTCCAAAAATTAATTTATATATTCATATTTTGCTTTCATTAGACAAAAATATAAATATTAATAAAACAAAGACATTTTCATAGACTTATTATTTATCTCATTGATTAGTAATGAGTTTTTATTAGATTAAAATTTTGATAAAGACTTTCATGAAAGAATTCAATTTTTATAGAAGTTTCATTAGGTTATAAAAAATTATTCTCAATTTGAGTAATACACAGAGCTTTTATTGACTAAAATCATGACTTTAGCGGAATTTTTTTCTCCGGTATTTTTCATACTTGTAATTAACGAGTACTGTAAGTTTGTATAATAAATATTTGAGTTCCCGCTATTGAATTAAGTCATTGAAATATAACCCAAAAGTTGTAGAAATAAACAATGAACAGACCTCCAGCGCCAAACCCTGTGATAGTGGCGTCACCAAAAAGTAAGCCCAATGATTTGCAAAGAGGGGCAAGAGTTATAGTGCATGACATCATGAAAAGAAGACATATTAAGACCACTTGACGATTAATATAATTAAATATAATGCCATCTGAAATAATAAATAATATAAATTATAAACTTCTTTAATGATTAACTCGACCATCAGATCACAGTGTCATAAACTCTAATTACGTGTGTCAGACCTTACGATTGGAGCGATTCTGCAATTAATGCAATTGAGCTGTAGTACTGTTTGTCGATTTAATGTAAAAGTGGTAAACCCTTAACCCAAGACCTCATTGTATGCATACTATCCAAATCGCATAGAATTTCAGAAAAAATTATCACAAATAAACTTAAAATTTAAACTGATTTCTAAATAATTATGAATTGTAACTTTTTGTGGGCATTTATTCTTCTGAAAATTAAGAAATTTAAGGATTATAAAAAATTATGGGCATATAACTAAAAGAAACAACTTGTGTATAAAAAACATAAATGTTTACAAAAAAATTGTAGATTTAATTATTTAAAGATTTTTAGGTACATTTTGTTTTGTTCAAAAAAAAAAATTTAATTCGACTTTTCACTTATTTGATGCAATTTCGATTGAAAAAATTCGAGTCCGTTTCTGATTATAAGGATACCCCTTAAATATTTCACTTCACAAAAGTATAAACCTATTGCTGGTAATCATATTTACATTTAGGAAAACTAACGAAATGTTGAGAAAAAATTATACTGAAAATGAAACTTTTTGAGAAAGTTTATCTTCAATAAGCATTTGACGATCGATTGAGTCAAAGTATATTCAATGCAATAACCATTAAATGTGAGTGATTTATAATAATAGTAATAATAATAATAATAATAATAATGCTCAAACTTATTATCGCTCCTAAAGTATATCCAACGAGTACACATCCAAAGACAATTGTTATGTTATCCAATGTTGTATTTAACCTCACTTTCATATCTTTGAGCGCAGGACCAATTATATAAGAAGTCATACCCTTTGACATGAGTAAGTTAAAAGGAAATCATAAAATTTTATTACCAAAAAAACAATGAGCTTTAAATTTTTAGAAAAAATAATAGTCTTATTTAGAAACTATTGAAATAGTACATTACTTCGTAAATTAAATAATCTAATATGAGTAAAAAATGAAATAAAAATAGTTTAATTGTAATGATATCTAATTGAAACAATTTCTGTGTTTATACTATTCAAATTTTGTTGATGCTTTTGATTTGATTATTGTTACTTTATTCGATTCAATACTCACATAAGCCATAGAACAGAAAAATAGAATCGAAGTTATTAAAAATTTGTGTCTTTTTCCAATTTTATTAATTGAATTGTTTTCAATTTCAAATTGAAACTCATTTTTGAGTATATTTTCACTAAAAGTAGGAATTTTTTCATTGTTAGCCATATTATTTCACAATAATATTGATTGAAAGCATTTTTATCAATCATTTTCATTATAGACCTAAATGTAATAAATCAAATGTTACGAAACTATTTATTCACTAATCAGGAAAAAAATTCATTACCACTTATGTTATCTTTAATTGTGTGATAATCTTAGGAAAAAAAATAAAATTAATCTATAAAATTGTTGAATATTCTGAAAAATTGTAATCTATTTATTTGCAATGATTCATACAACCGATTCTTTTCTGAATGAGTATAGGCTTATCTCTATCTCCTGTCCTAAAAAGCGATCACTACTTTAAAAAGATACATCAAATAGAATATTACTTTTTTACTTGAATGATTTGCCACCCCTTTCAGCCCTACCACTGGCTACGAACATGATTAAGCCTTCAATATAATAATTATCACTAAACATAGAAATGCTGTTTAAGCCAGAATTTCATGACTTGCAAAGAGTAAATATTAAGTCATTTATGACGCGATTATCATATCTAAAGTATTTTATATTATTCAAAAGTCTGTCTATCTGTCTGTCTGTTTGTGTGAACGGCTATAGGCTCTGCTCCTGTACATAATACAGACATGAAACCGGTATCATTAGAACCAGTATGACCTGTAGGTCTCACAACAGGTGTCAAATTCATTAATTACGTCGAAAATTTTTGAAGACTAATTTATGGATAGTCCCTTTCTGAGAAAGTTTGCATAATCAGTTGTTCCCGTTATTTAGAACGGGCTCCGAGGCTAGTTAATTAATAACTTTTGGATTTTTCACATCAAAATTACGAAATTTTCATATTTTTATTTGTCTACAGGTTCTGTAATTTGATTATTCAATATTATGACTAATTTGCTTATTTAATAAATTAAAAATGAATAAAATATGTTTATCTTTCAAATAAACTTTGTTTCCAGAAAAACAAACCAATATTAGTTTCTCTATTCATCATCAATTATAATACAATTGGGTACAGTATAGTACTTACTACGAGCTTTATTTATAAAGCGTCGCTTCTTTATTTATCGAATTACGAATTATCTTCGAATTAATATAAATGATCAATCAAGAATTCGAAATTTCGGTAAAATTATAATTTAGTATTTATTTGTTTAACTATTGATCTTTAAGTATAGAAAATCTCGATAATTTTTATCGAAACAAATATGTACAAAAAATTGAGAGAGAGGAGACTTTTCTACATTAGCCTTTCGAAATCTTAACACTATATGTGTCTTTAAAAACGATCTTATGTTATTTACTGCTATGAAGTTAAATTAATTTTAACCTCATTCTTGATAACTTTATTGAATGCCAGAACGAAGAAATGTTTTCTAAATATCTAAGTTTAACTTTCTCATAATTAAATTTTTTTGAAGGCTTATGTACAGAACCTATTAAATCTGTACAACACAGACCAAACCTGTAGGCCTTTCAACCGTTATACAGAGTTTAGTTTTGAGAATTTAATGCAAAATTCAGAAAATTAATAATCTTATTTGATAATTCTTACATGCGTGAGAAGTCGTTTTTAAACATTAGTTCTGAATTTCTCTAATGTTTTTCTTTAAAAAAATATTCCTTATATTATAAATTTTTAACTATTCATAAATCAAAAGTTAAATAAAGGAAAATCATTTTTTAATATAATGCTAATATTAAATTCAAATTAGAGTAATGTCTAATTGTATAACTATATTCTTTATTATATTCTTTCATACAAATAAAGTCTGAAACAGAGTTGATTTAAAGTAAACGAGAGAGAACTTTGTATTTATAATAAGTTAATTTATGTTATAAATTGTTAAATAAACTTATCAATTGCCAGTTGGAAGTCTGATTGAATCATGTTTCGAGAGTTACGCTTATGATAGCTATTTTATCATCAATGCTGGGGTAATACTAACAACAAAATAGTATAATTGATAGATAATAACTGAAAAAGAGATAACTTATAGGCATCGCAAAAACGTTTAATTATTGTCTCTTTTGTATTACTAAAAATTGAAAATACTTTTATGATTCCAAAAATTGGAAAGAAATGCAGTTAATATTATGGCAAATAATGAAACGAATATGATTTCATATGAATACGACGACAATAATAACTTTTCTGATTTCGATTATTCAAAAGTGAATTATAGCGAAGAACAAATCCTTTGGGTTCGAAAACCCTTATGGGAAGTGACTCTTAAATCAATTGCTATAATTCCAATTATGGCACTCGGATTAATTGGCAACTCAGCCATCATTTTTATAGTATTGAGGATCAAATCAATGCGTAAATCAACTATTAATTTATTCATATTGAATATGGCAATCGCTGACTTTCTTACTACTTTGTGAGCTAATAATTTTATTAATCTATTGATAAATTATTTATAAATAAAACAGTTGTTTGTCTTTATTTGACATTAATTCAAATTTATGTCTCAGATTTTGTCCGTGGATTGCTGTCGTCGATAATATTAATCAAAACTATGAATTGGGACCTTTTTTTTGCCGATTAGAAGGATTTATTAAAGGTGTGCAAAAACTTTTTAATATTTAAAATTCAACTGAATTCAAACTTTTGAATAATAATTTTGTTTATAGTCTTATGTTTATTGGCGAGTGTCTTATCATTAATGACTATATCTTGTGATCGTTTCATTGCCATTGTTTATCCATTTAAACGTCAACTCAATAAGAAGGCCTCTTACTTAATAATGATTGTTATTTGGGTTTTGGCTTTAGTTCTTTCAATTCCTTTAATCTTTTGGAGGAAATTAAAACAAAGACAATGGGCTGACTTTTCAGAGGTTTATTTCAATATTGATTAAACTCTAAATCTAATTATCATTATGATTGTTGTCTTTCTATCATTTATTACTTATAGAAATGGTGTACTGAAGAACATATCGCACAATCAAAATATTATTGGGTTTTTCTATTGGCACCACTCGTATACTTTCCATTATTAGTTATGACAGTCGTATATTCTGTTATAATATTTCAAATGGATAAATATGAGAAGACGATAGGCATTAACGAAACTCCTGTCAAAGTGAGGAACAGTCGGACTGTTATTAAAATGCTATTTATTTACATTTTAACCACAATTATATGTTGGTTTCCATTACAAGTTCTTGTCTATTATCGTCATTTCAAGATTAATACCAATGTAAGACTTTGTTTAAAGATATATTTGTTGAGTTTGTTTTGAATGTTAATTTATAAATGTATGTTTAGGTACTTCCCTCATGGTTTTCAAATCTTATATTCATCGCACACGTGAGTCATTCAAATCGACTAAAACTCAATTCAAATAAATATTTTCACTATAATCTTATATAATAGTTGTTCGCGTCCACAAACGCTGCCATTAATCCAATCGTAACTTTTCGGAAAACATTCGCTCACTTATTGCCTAAACTTTTACAATCAAAGCGAGGAATCAATCGAATCAGTCCTCTAGACATAGAAGTTATTCAACAGCACATCGATATCGCCAGACCTTCTCTGGACAGTAATAATACACAGAAACAATTTAAAAATATGAGTAATGGCTTCACAAGCAATACAACCAGTTTTACCAAACAAATTATGATGAAAAGAGCTCCTGAAATATTCTTAAGAGATGATACTTGAAGTTCAACTCATTATTCTTGTGAATAATTTCAATTCATAATCTTATGTTACATAAGACAATGCATGTTCACTAACTATCAAACTAACTATCAAACTAACTATCAAACTAACTATAACTTTTAAAATAAGAATGCCTTAAATCATATATACTGTATATTACTTTCAATATATAAAACCAAATTTGTGTGTCCCTCACCTTTGTTTTATAAATTAAAAGTATTATTATTAAAAGGCCTCATTATTTCAAAAGTAAAAGTTAGTAAATGTCTTACATTTCCTCATTTAATATATTCTTATAATTTTACATCAATTTCATTATTTCTTATTTATTTTAAATCAAAATAAAATTATTTTATTTCAAACAAAAAATTGTTAATATATTGATTTTGAAAGAATTAAAAAATAAATTATTGAGATTCTTATTGATTCTAAAAAATATTTATACAGTATTACAAATTTTCAAAATAAAATAATAATTTATTGAATTATTGAATTAAAAAAAAGTAATGTCGGCTTATTTTTTTAAACGACTAAATTAGATAAAAATGACACAAAATATAAATGAATTATGTGTCCGAAGAAAAAAAAGTAAATTGTTGTGAAGTTTGACTCAACTTCAATACGAGGATTAAATAGTGTAAATGAATGGGAATTGATTAAAAGACCACTAATGAAAAAGTTTTTAAAAAGATAATGAAAAGTGAGTTAACAAATATTTAGAAAAAAGTATAGAAACATATTAGTCATAAAACACAGATTTGAAAAACTTAATGATAAGA
>JAQFXV010002186.1:0-11020 GCA_034694065.1 Camisia spinifer
CAGTGTTTAATCTCATAATTCATATCATTTAATCCAAATTCGTTTCCTGTTTTTCGTAGTTTTAAATAAAATAATTCACGTTCAAAATCTTATCTTTAATTTATTATGACATGAGTTTGATTTGATATTATAAATGAATATTCAAAATAACTTATTATTTAATGACAAATAATAAACTCGAAATTAATTTTGAATTCCTTTAAGTGAGAGCTCATACAAATTTTTAATATGTTTGTCATTAAATAATATTTTTGCGATTATAAATACATGAAATGAATTTCAATGACTAAGTTATTCATAATCTTGCTTTTATGGCAATTTTAGAAATTTTTGAGATTTGTTGAGTTTTACTAATTAATTAAACAACATTTGAATTGATATCCTTAACGAATTCTGTATTGAAAATTCAAATGATCCTCACTTTAAATACATTATGTTTAAACTCTTCAGACTTTTTCGTTAGTGAAAAGTCATCATAACTTTTGACTAAACATTGAATAAACCCTTTAAAATCTGTGAATTTTTTCAACTAATAACCCATTTGATGCGAGACTAAGTTGACAAATATTAAGATGGAGAACATATCACAATTATTTTCTCTTTTTTCATAATTTCTCTCATAATTATCAAGTGATTTCAAATTTAATTTCTTTTCAAGAGCACAGAAAAGACATGAAATCACTTATAATTGTTTAAACTATAATTTTATGATTTTTTTATTGAGCAAATGTTTTTATAAGAAGAATTTCAATATTTGGGCCTCACTTGAAATGAAATATTGAGAGAAAACTAATAATTTGTGTGGAATAGTTGTCCAAATTTAGGGCCACTTTAAAAACTCTTCTAAAGAAGTGGATTAAAAAATGCCAAATAATTATTGTTTATCTTTGGCCGAACTTTACTAAACATTAATCAACAACAGAAAGTGAAATACTGTTTGTACTGTTTAATTAAATACTGTACATAATTATAACAAAACTAATTTCAAATGTGTTAAATTACATAAAAAGGTATTTAATGAATGATTGTTAATAGGGTTGAGTAATGACTGATTCATCTTCACTGTCATCAATGATGGCGTCGTCAAACCATGAAGAACATGATGTTGAGGTTTCATTTGCGAGAATGGCTGACGAAGTATTACTCGGTGGCATCGCATCAACTGTTAGACTATTGCTATTAACATTAGACCACCGATTATTAGAAACACTGCCACTGTGTGCTCCCAAATGGTGATGTGTTTTGCCCACATGTCCTCCGTGGGCATCCTTTTTAAGTCGTTTTTCTTTAGCTCTCCTATTTTGAAACCAAACCTTCGATTTGGAAATGATTTTAAAAAATTATTACAAATTAATTCTCTATCGTGTCTGAATTTTTTTCTAATTAAAGTCTTAATACCTGTACAACTCTCATATCAAGTCCAGTGTCATGACTCAGTTGTTCCCTTACATGTCTCGCAGGTTTTGGTGAGTTATTGTATGCAATTTTAAGAGTTTCGAGTTGTTTGGCAGTTATTGTAGTTCGTGGACGTTTTGAAGACGATTCTTAAATATATAATTTAACATTATTCTTAGTCTTAGTCATAATCTTCAATTTAATTTCAAATCACAATATAATCTGAGAAATTCTGATATTACGAGAATAAGTTAATTCCATTTTATAAATTAAAATTAAAGCCAATTATTTTTAAAATCTTTGCCAATAATTTAAAGTACATTCGCATCAATAAAATCAATTCACTAAAACTCAATTGAGTAATGGGTTATTTAAATAACGATTTTCATCTATTGAGGTTTGGATTAAAATTGAGTAAAAAACAAAGAGACAGAAAGTTACACAAAATTTAATTTCTATACATTATCCTAACATAATAATAATTGAATGAATTGTTAAGCTGATTGAAACTGAATCTGAGCTGATTATACAATTGGCATATTGTCTGTTAACATGAACACTCACCAATTGACTCTTACCTCGTTGCTTCGCTGATTCATAATCAGTTTTGCAGACCAATTTATTGTCTTCCATTAAGTAGAATTCATCACCTGTTTATTTCAATAGTAATGCCAAATAAATTAGGTTTTTCCTCAAATTACTCACTTATTTTAACAATCATTTATTCTTTCCCATTATATACTATTATGTGTATTATTTTCAACTATCTTTCGAAGAGGTTATTATTAATCAATAGTACACATATCTAAGTGCAAAAAATAAAAACTAGTCAACAACTCATTCAATTCACTGAGTTTCTTCTCAATTAGTTTGAAGGACTAAAAATAGAAGGGTATCTTTTCACATATTTTACATGTGAAAATTTACCACAAAATAGTGTTTTAAAACTTAATTAATTGATTTTGAAACAAATTTTTTGTCAAATAAGTCTCATATATAAGCATTTGAACAGAATGAACTTTAGATTTAAATAGAAATTGTAGAAATAAATGCAATTCCACGAAAAAACTAGAATTATGCATAAAAATTAAACTCCATTTCAAAGTTGGGTTTCATTTTGAGCTATTGATTGCGAAACTTTGTAATTCTGCAATTTATTCATACCATTTCCAAATTATAAAGTAAGCTTCTATAAAAGTTTGTAAAATATATCCTTTACTGTTTAAGACAAAGTTAAACCAATCAAATACATTATACTTTGAAATCGAATACAATTCAATAGACATGAATTGTAAGATAAAAAGTAAAAACTACTTCTATATTATATATACTCTGTATTATTTTGACAGACATTTTCATTGAGTACATTTTTAAATATTCTTGACTTTCCTTTCATATTATTTTACAAATTGTTTTTGTTTATAATTTAAGAAACTTAATAATTTTTTGCCACCAAAATAAAAAAAGTTGGCTAATAATTTGGAGTGCATTTAGAACTGATGGTTATTTGTGCATAAAATTGAGATGTGTTAAAGCAAAAATGATTGTTACTGACCAGTATTGAGAGCTCTTTTACATAGAATGCAATTAAAACAATGCATATGATAGACATTATCCTGTGCTCTTCTAACAATTGCTGTCGGAGCTATACCTATAAGAAAAGAAAAGATTATAATAAATTTTGAAAAATTTCTGTTGAGCTGTTTTAGTAATAGAGATTTGTTACCGAATTCACAATTTGCACATTTAGTTTTGGCGAACCTTTTGTAAAAGTCATCTTTACAATAAGGCTGTCCATTACGCATATAACATTTGACAGTTAGTGAGGAATGACAATCAGAACATACCAGACATCCTAATAAATGCAAAATTCTTTATTTAGATCATTAGAAAGCATCCAAATTATAACTACCTGAATGCCAACAAGTATGCCTTTCATTTTCTTGTCCCAACTTTAATATAAATCGATCAAATATTATTCCTTCGCAGCCATTACATCGCGGAAGAGTGTCTGTAAAATTCCAAATAAATCATTGTTTCATAAGTCAGAAGTAAAACTTGTTTCCTTAGATTTAGATAATTTTAATTTAATTATTTTTTTAATCAGATCTATTAATATAAGTAAACTTATTATATGCGTTGTAAAGAAATGACATTATTTTTAAGTCATTTTAATTAAATAGGGATAATATAATTGAATTTAAAACTTAAACAACTCAAATTTTCACCTATACTTAATGATTGAGGTCAAACTAAAGGTCAAACTAAAAGTCTTAATTGTTTGAATGATTAACTGGAAATGAAAATCAGTTCACTTTCCTGATATTCAAAAAGAATACCAAAACGTTGGTTTTGTGTATCATTTAATATCACACACAATGGTTTTTACAGAATATGAAAACTTCCTTTCAGGATATATCATATCTCTCTCTCTCTCTCTCTCTCTCTCTCTCTCTCTCTCTCTCTCTCTCTCTCTCTCCCCTTCTGTTCGTGTCTGCCAACCATCCCTTCCGCAGAGGCTCATGACATGGCTCATAGCATGGCTCAGGTGTGTATTTGAAGCTTTGATGTGATGCATATTACAGTAATGCACTCAAGTCAGTCAATAGAGGGACACGTGCCATGAGCTCTGTTAATGCATATACACGCGACGCTATTTGCAATTAGGTATGACTATGATGTCTATGACGAGTCACAGTCAAGTGTTTCTCTTATCACAGACTAACTTCGCTAAAGAATCAATTTCAATTTTTACAGTTCTTCTCAACCTAAACTTGAATTAATTTATTCATTATAGAAATCAACATTTGTATTCATTCTAATAATAGTTCAAACTATTTATAATTCATGAATTTAAAAGCTAAATGAGCTGAAAGTTAGGCGCAAAGGAATATCAAGTTTGTAATGTATCAAAGTATACAACCAAAGCATATACAATACACGTACTACTCATGCGGGTGTCGTTCGCTTTTTCATGGAGGAGCACATAATGGAAGTTATGAACCATCTGCTGATGATATGAAATAGAAATAGTTGATGGAAAGCATTACAGATATTATTAGCATTGAGGTGAGTCGGGTGTGGCTCTTGCTGTGGCTCATTGTGCCCATAGTAACACTCTAAAAAGTAAACCACTTGATAAGTATTTTCACGAGCAAAAAAGCAGAGCTCGAGACAATGTCGCTCATAATACTTGTATAAACTCTAAATGTTCTATAATGTTCCAAATGCTATATCCCTTTTGTAGTACTAAATGACATACATTTTGTTTGAGTGAGTCTACTAGAAAGCAATTAACATATCTATCATAAAGTACTGGTATATCAAACCCATATAAGTTGCTCAACAACACAACACAATCATTTTATGGAAATAAACTCAATTCTCATATCATACTAGTATTCTTACTATCAATGGTAAAATACTGTGTAATAATAAATCAAATCAATTTGAAGGTTCATCAAAAAAAAGTTTCATAAGTCAATTGCTTGGCAATGATCTATCGATATTGAAATAGAGTAGACAAATAAAATTAAAATAATGAAAACTGCGTCATCTTCTACAACAGGCTTCAGCAATTTGTATGATGTCAAAGGTTAAATGTTGACGGAAACCGCAAAAAGTCGCACAGTTTCTAATAATTGAATTGTGTGTAAGTGCAGAGCAGAGGGGATTTAAAACTATGGGTATATCAGTATAAAACTGAATTGTATCGTTACAGTAGAATGCATTTGTTGGCGAACTGTTTAGTGATGTGCACTTTAGGTCCGCGCGTGCTTTGCTCTGTCGATTTGTGAGGGGAGAAGAAAGAGGGCAAAAACTGATTTGAGTAAAAGCATTTTAACATGATTACTTCGACTTTGTGGAGGAAAGCGTTGCTAAGATATCGATTTTTTAGAGTCTATACCATTCAAATAGATATGTATTGAGTAGACTCTTTTTCTTTGATAAGTCACAAAGTTTATGAATCTATTCGAAAGATTTTCAATGCTTTACATATGTATAGAACACTATTTTACAAATAACTTCTGAATATTAATGAAAAATAGTTAAAATAGATGAAAATTTGACAATATAAATAAAGCGACCAAAAGGGATTCGGGTGATAATGTTGGCTCTGATGATAATGATGCTCATAAGTTAGTTGTGTTGCAGTTCATCTATATAGGGGTTTGGGTTCGGTTTATACTATGCTTTATACTTGAGTAAATGGCATCATTTGAGTGCAGCGGACATATAAAACACCATTAATGCAGTGCAGTATCATTACAGGCGAGGGAAAGCCAAGCCATTCAATGATACTTTGAGACAGAGTGAAAAAGGAGGAGAAAGACCTCGATTGATGAGCCAAAGTCATTGGGGGTCATTTAATGCAGCTCAAGATGATGGTCACTTTGATAGTTTTCCACTGATCGAAAGATGTGCCCAAAACACTAATAAACAAATATAGGCCTACGCAACAAATATAACGCAACAATCATTTTTTATAAGGATAAAAAAGCAATTCTTTTCAAATATTCTCTTATTCTGAAATATTTAGAAATATTCATATTTATTCATTGTTTGTTCGAATACTGTATTAATTTCAATGGCGAAGATTTATAGTGAATAAGTAGAGTATAATAATCATTGAGAGTTAGTTGAAATAAATTCATCTGAGTTGTTGACTTGTGGATGCGGTATTATTCTTTTGATCATAAATGTCTTATTTTCTTCTATTCAAAAATTTTTCAACTGATAGAACACAAGCAAAACTAGTATCTAAAATCCGACAATACTGTAGACCCCGTGGATTATTAATCTGATGGATGGAAGGCAACAATAATAATCCGGAGCTAACCTGCAAACAATACAGATCTACAGTGACGAGTAGTTTTGTAGCTAAAGCCAAAGCCAAAGCCTCTTTTCAGTTCGTGTGCTTTGAAGCACGAGTCAAAAAGCTGTACTCCTCTCTATTCCACACTAGACTAGAGTAGAGCTTCATAGCATTCATAGCATTCATAGCATTCATCTGTTCATAGAATTCGAGTATAGAGTCAAAAGGCTCGACAGACTGCTATATCATTTTACTCTATATACACATAAATATCATATAAAGACTGAACCTATAGTATAAAACGCATGTCTGCATTAGGACTAGCGTTTTGCCCAATATCGCGATCGAGATTAATGCATGCAAATGATGCTCAAAGAAGAGCTAAAGTGTTGGCCCATCTGTTAGGCTTGACATTTATACATTCCTAATAATCATTATTAGACTCTAATTGATATGATAATTATTATGCGTTTTAAGAAAATATTTTCAAATTAACTCAAGAATTCATTCTTAACATTACATTTTTTTATTGCTTAAAGTCAATTATAGTAAATTCTCAGTTTTTTGGCTTAAAAGCTTTAAATTAACTTAAAAAATATACTTTCTCTGCAGCTGTGAATATTTAAATATTTCGTGAATTTTCAAGTGTGCAAAAGCTCGTAAACCCACAGAATTAATGCAACAAATATGAAACTAATGCATGAGTTTGACTGTCACCCATTCATAGTACAAATGAGAGGGTGGAAAATAATTGAATTAACTGATGCATAATTGTATTTGTATGTTATCATTGTGTGGTATCAAAATAAATCTTGAATCTAGTTTTTCTATTGTTTTTATTCCGAAAAATGACCATTTAATGGATAAAAAACAGGAATAATTTGTTCGCTCAAAAGCTTAAACCAATTATTCGTTATTCGTAGATATCAAACAAGATAACCAATAAAATTCTATCTCAAATCAGTTGAAATTCAGTTAATCAAATCAAAATTCAAATAAACATATTTTTATTATTACATTTCAGCTAAAAATGGAACTTATTTTCTCAAAAAACATATCGCACACTAAATTTGTTTTTTCTTAAGCCTTACAAATAATGTTAACGAAATACGTGTTTTTATGCAATATTACAAACTATGGCCAAATGTCTTGTCTAACGTTTATGATTGGTGTGCAAACAGTAATGTTTTTATAGGAATCATTAAGTGTAGTGAAAATATTAGCTGTACTGCATTGAAGTGCTTGTTCAAGAATCTCTTGAATGTTATACAGCGCAGTTCGAGATAACTTCAATTTGACTCAATAATAGAGGCATCTGTTTTATTAACAGTAGTTCGCGTTTGAATACTTTAGAACTTCAGTTTTATATTAAAGTATTCACATCGTTGTATTTTACATGATTGTCAATAAATAAAAGTGTACTTTTATGTTACTTTCGATTGCTGATCACTTCATAAAATTAAGATCAAACTTATCCTAACAAATATGCATACATTCTTGACCAGAATTTCATTTTTCTTGATTCGAGAACAAAACTATATGAGAAATGATTTCTTTGAAGAACATATTTTGGATTTATAAATATAGACATCATGATAGATAATAAGTTAGAAAATAGAGCAGATCTTTAAAATTTAGTTGGGTTTCAAGATTACATTGAATACGCATAAAATCAATTTATGAAAACTCTGAGAAATAATTTTTTTACAGTTCAGGAATGTATAAAACAAAACTCACTTTGAATAATATAACAACTAATATTGGAATCAAATTTCTGAGACAATGAGAACAAATGCTTTCAGCGAATAGCTTAATATTCATATAATCATGAATTTTTGAAACGAAAATATGTAAAATCGGAGTTATTAACTTAATTTTTTGATCATTTGATAAAATAATATGATAATTAAGATACTGGTGATTTAAAAACTTAGCAACAAATCTCTTTTCATTCACAATGTATTGATATAAGTACTTAAATACTATTAATGATAACCACAAAAATTACTTTAATGCTATTTCATAGCTCAATGATTTTGCTACAGATAATAATAAGAATTCTCTTGTTTAAGAATAATGTATTAAATAAATCTGCGGCATATGGATTATCTTCATTATCATTTTCAGTAAACTAAAAGTAAACCAAAAACTGATGGTTTGTTAGAAGGCTTTATCGAATCAAAATAATAATAAATATAACTTTATTTCATTAATTTAAAATATGATTTGGATGAAGTCGAATAGAAAACTTTGTAAATTGTTAAATAACTTAAGAAGCAGTTCTTGGAAAAAGTTTCAAATTTTACCAAAAATGTTTTTTGTGGTATTGATGAAAAATTTAGGTTAAACGTCAAACTCTGATTGACCGATAAAAATCAAAATGAGAGACAATATTTTGCTATAGAATTTTCTCTTTCATTTGTTTATAATTCGGGTTTACACTAACTTATTGAGCAAATTGATTGAATGAATAATAAGGAAAGTATAAAAATGGATTCAAACCATCCATTGATTTGAAATGTTATCAGAGTTCGGTATAGGCTTAGGGACTTTTTCAGCCTCAACTACGCGTTAGGCTCAGGCTCACCATTTAGATGAGATTCAAGATAGACTATCTTTGAGTTTGAGACATATTAATACAAATATGAATTAAGCGTTCTTTTAAGTTCTCAATCAAAACACATTTTTTGCGGATAAAATATCATTTATATCACAGACTTTTATGTTCTTTAATCTAATTCTCTAGATAAACATTTTTCTGAATAAAAATGTGGGTAAAAACTTACTGAATTCATTAAACAATGTTTTTGGTAGATTCCAATCTGAATTCACTGAAATTCTTCCAAATACGGTCAAAAACCAGAATTTTGCTAAAAACTGACCAAATGTAATGATTCTACAAAAAATCATTATTTTTTAGTTGTAAACCAAAATGAGATTTTCTACGAATCCCAGATTGGGTTAATTAAACCCACTCATTGAACCTCCGGCTTGGGATGACTCTTCTGAATGAAGTACAGGTATTATAATTCAAATTATATCAATTTCATCTGATTAAAAAAAATTAAGATTTTTTATTAGAGATGGTTCATTGCATTATTTTTATATGGTTGTCAAATTCAAATTAATTTTCAAATCAAACACAATCTAAGGACGATTTTATATCATTTATAACTTAGTTTCAGTTTAAAACAACTGTTATATCTGAAAAATAGTTTCAAAGTGTTTTAGATCTTGGGATTAAATATTTTAGGAATTAATTCTACATTTTATAATATAAACAGATATTTGATTAATATCGTAATTAATCGAACAAAAATTAACTATAATTAAATTACAACGTATTAAATTGATTTTTCGGAAAAGACTAAGTTTGAGAAATACTTATTATTCATTACATAATCAATCGAAGAAGAGGTCAAGGCTTTGGGTTCAGTTTTTGCTCAGACGCAGGTTTTCTGACTAAAACAAATATAGAAAATGAAGAATGCTTTAAATTTATTGAACTTATAAAAGTCTACACAGAATATAATTTTAAATTCTATTATATTCAATATTCAAATAATAATAATTTGTAAAAACTATAAGTTTTTCTTATAATGCGAATCGACCCTTATTTAAATTTTCCTCAAAAAATTATTTTTCTTTATTCTTTAAAATAGAATTTTTCATTATAAGTCCCATTAAGACATAACAGATCATGTTTTTCACGAAACTGATTTTTAGATCAGAAAAAGTTGTTTCCATTCGAAAGAAATATAGAAAATCAAATTTCAATTAATTGTCATTTAGTTGCAAAAAGTATTAAAGCCATAAATAAAGGGAAAATTTATGAGTTTACACAATCAGATTGCAATAACTCAACTCTTTTTTTAATATCAAACTATTCTCATCGTGAATATTAATTTTGAAGAGAATAATTAACGCAATAGAAGTGGATGTGATTATGTTATAGAGAAGATCAGACAAATCGAGAGCTCAAACTGGAAAATTGCAATGATTTGCTCACATAAATCAAATTATTTAATTTTGAGTTAATTGAATAAAAATTTTGATTTACTCCATACAGTATGTCAATGAAGGTCGGGAATAAAATGCACTTTACTCTGAAAATGCTCAAAGTATAACCAATATTTGATAGATATAGCCTTCAAATTTTCCAAATAAATTATCTATTATTTTTGTTAGAAAGATAAAGATAATAAATTCAATTTTGTTTCATTCTTATACTAATTGAAACAAAATTATCAATGAGTAAAACACGAGAATCTTAAACCCCAATCTGATTTAATATAAATTATTGATAAATTGAAAATTTCTTTATTTCTTAGAGAGAAAATTTTCATCTATAAATATACCAGTCTATCATTCATGAGGTGTAATGTCCGTACATTAAAAATCCCAAATTCAATTTGACTGAATGCTATTTCATTGCCCTAATTCTCTGAATGTAAGACTAAATTTTGAAAATTTATTAAATAAAATAACTCTTTCGATTGAGACTAATGTTTTTTATTTTTATACAAATACTACAATTTCTTCGAAATCAAGTACCAGAGAAACTCGTAAGAAATATTTAATGGCTAAAATTTTTTCAAAAGATTAATCAAATAAATTATTTAATAGAATTCCTCCAAAGTTAATCGAAATCTCATAAAATATATTGTACAGCATTTTGTTAATTATAAATATTATTATACCAAAAATTCTATATTCAAAAAATAATTTTCAAAATGAAACTTAAATCTACTCTTTAAAATTGGTTAATCATTTTGACAAACAGAGAATTAGAGTATTAAAACAGAGTTT